>ML798598.1:23769-34898 GCA_009831015.1 Picea engelmannii | reverse complement strand
AAACTCACTAATAGATCACTTACTTACATAGAAGATATTCAATAGAAAGTGTGTGTGAATGTACTTATGAGAGACTTCTTGAGGTGTATATATAATTTTTCTAAGTAACCTCTTTCCTTAACTTTAGGGCTTCTTGAAATTTATTCTTACAACCACTTTACCCTTTCATAAATGACTTACAACCAATTAGGGGATTCTTAACCATTCTTCTGGGCTTCAAACTTCATGAGGGAATATATCCCTAACTGTGAGGAAACATGTGGCGTACCACCTACCGTTGGAAACAACACAACAAGGACTATCTATCTATGAGTGTGTTACCTTCATTTACACTGTCCTTCATGTCCTTATTCCTAAAACATCTTTGGGTTCCATGACCACACTTTTGGGGATTCTTGTAGATTGCTTCAAATTTACCCATTACATTTGTTGACATCAATGACAACCACTACTTTTTGACATCCATGACAACCAATTTTTGATCAACATCAATGAAAACCAACTACCCAACAATCTCCCCCTTTGTTATTGATGGAAACACTCATACTCCATTTGTGACTAATGCTCCTCCGATGTTTCTCTCCACATATTTCTGCCCCCCTTTGACATCAATGACAAATGGTATCTCCCCTTGGGGTTGATCCCCCTATCTTCATGCTTCTAATCTTTATATTCTGATATTTATCTTTCTTCATCCTTTGACATCATGGGTAAAAGGGAAACTCCCCCTGTCGATATGTCTCCTCTGAACAATCTCTCTCTTACTTCATGTGCTCCCCCTGTCTTCATGTTTCTGATCTTTCTTTCCCGATCTCTTTCTATGACAAATTCTCTCCCTTGACTTCTCTGTAAGATGTCATGTAGATCAATGTGGGATTTTTGTACATACTCTTCCTTTCCTATCTTTTGGTGTTCTTTGTCCATTGGTGCTTCCTCTTGTAATTCACATGGCATATATAAAAATCATTCAAATTTACTTGACTTCAAGTCTTCATGACTTTTCAATTTGATATCAATGACCTGTTGAACGCCTTTTTTGCTTCCCCTTTATTTCTATTTTTCCTGTTTCTTTTCTTACCTCTTCTATTCCCCTTATATATTTTCCCTTTCCCCCTCCTTTTCACTTTATTTGTTGTGATAAATTTACCATACTTGGTTGTTTTCAATATGTTTGTGGACTTATGGACTCGTAGACCTTCGGGCTTGTATTATGTTCCCTTTACCCATATATCAGTCCGCCCAACAATTAGTTTATTTTTTCATCGCAAAATTTTGGACTTGCAGACTCACAGACCTATGTGCTATACCTCCACTTCCCCACTGTCTGCCCGACATATTTCAACACTTATCCATTTAATCCATTCAATCTTTCAGACTTGACTCATGAACTTGATTTTCCATCCTAATCACTCACTCCTACTCTCCGCCATTACGTGTCTCTTCCTTCACATATTTCTCGATGTCACATTTATTATTATCCTTACGGACTTAAATACTAAATTTATTTTTGAAGTGGTCATTAATTTTGGTGATTATATGAGTCTAGTCGTATTTATTTCGAGTTAATATTTCCATCAAAATAATATCTAACTTAAAATAATTTTACTATGCAAAGCAATATTACAAGAAAAGATGGCTAACCCCGCGAAGTTACTCATGAAAAAAAAATAGTTCTGTGGAGATACCTTGAACCTCTTCGTTAGAGAAGACCAAAACTATCATTGGTCCTGGTCATATTGGTAATATTGGAATTTTTGGGTAAAGAGAACAACAATGTGTGGACCTCAGGGATAGTTCTCGCAGGATACGCTCCATAAGTCTTTGAATGCAAGGATATTTTCACCTGGTGCATCGACAAGTTTATCCAAAACAAAAGGGTCATCACATTGTAGAGTAGTTCTCCTATTTCATTGGTGCCTTCAATATTTAGAGAGATATTGAAATTTCCAGAGCCAAACTTGGTTTACAAAGGGGAGGAATCCATAAATTTCCTAAAAAGCAAAAGCACCAGAATCAAACTTCTTCAAGAATATTTGCATGACCCTACATCAATGCCTGAAGATATATCCAAAATTCAAGTAAGTTCTTTAAAAAATACTTATAAATAATTTGCCTGGTTGTTTACTCGAATTTCTATCCAGGACTCTACAGAAACCATTCCCGAAATGACATTCTACATATTGCATTTTGTGGTCCATGAAAACGCAATCTTCGATTGTGTGAATATTATTTCAAATGAAATTGCGACACAATTGACAAATTTCAAGACTGAGAAAAAGTTCTACATGTCATCTTATTTGATATTTGCTATTACATATTGTCATACTTTGGAGGGTTTAAACATTGCTCGAAGAGTAAAATAAAGGTGGACCCTGTGACCATGTCAAGCTTTATGGAGGTAGAGAGTTGGCCATCTTTTCTATGAAGTATACTATGATTTTGTGTCTAAATTCAAGAAGTTGTTATTTGGGGAAGACACTTCCCGACTATCATTGGAAGCATCGGATTTTCTAAAAGGAAAAGGAATTCTTGAAAAAATGGAGGATTACAATATCATCAAGGTTTTTTTCTCTATCGAAAAACCTATTTTTCTTCCATATTATATATCTGATAAGTTTCTTATCATTGAGGTAGCTAGACAATATAAATTCTAGTTCCACACTTTCTCTGAGAAAAGAAAAAAGCATTTCATACCTCTCCCATGGAAAGTTGGTGAAATTCTTCTCCGAGGAATTTCTATTGATGAATATGCTGCTTATTTCGACCATTCCAACTTGAGATATGTAGAGGAAATCAAGGGTTTCAACCTGTTGAGTGCTCAACAAACCCTAACAGTTTTGTGACCATTTCCTTTTGGGTACCACTTTGTTTTCCACCTTTGATTGTTTTCACCTTGGTTTGAAACTGATAATCCGCTTATCTTATACATTTCATGTCTTAAGTTTATCTCAAACATACAACAAAGAACCATCTTAAGAGACACAATGACTGTTCAAGGAATCAACGACCCAAAATTCTCTTGGCTCAGTTGAGGAGTTTGACATCGATGAAAGATTAAGGTGGCGAAAATCGTTTGGGAAGTCAAAGTAGCCAAGTTCCGACCTTCATCAGTGTCGGATGATAGTAGTTTTCTTTCTTATGAACAACCTCGGAAAGGATTTCGCCGAAGTACGATCTTTTCAGGTTCGATAGAAAAGTGTGATTGTAAGCGCTGCACATAGATAAAAGTGACATTGCCGACTGTCGAACTCCCGAAACAAGTTTGGTATCGGCGAGGGTGAACTAATTGTTTCCCTGACATGATAATTACTCCGATGCCGCTCAGTATCAGCAGCGGTTGCCTCTAGTCTTTTCTCAAGAACTCTCGGTGCAAGTAAGAATCCAAGTATGATTCTTATCCACTAGCTGAATGTCTTTCCATGATTAATTTTTTTCAATAACCAAAGTTGATAATTCCACAGAAGTATTAATTGATATCAAAGATTTTACAAAGAAAAGCATTAACAGACTCACGACGTAGAAACCATGATCCCCCCCCAAAATCTAATAATTTACGTGAAAGACTTGAATAAGAATACACATTTGATTCACATCTGAAAGAAGCATGATACATTCAAACACCTTCTTTTATTTTTATATACAAAATCAAAACTTATGCCAAGCCTGGTTTACATATGAATAGACAACCCCGACGACTTGTCTAACCAGTCCGGTCACCGTAAGATTACAAAATTTTACAAAAGAAGAAATACAAAGAGGTGTTAAGCAACACTTCTAAGAACACAAAGCAAGAACCCGCCAACTATATGTCTCCTATGCGTTTGTCCTCTCTTAGATTGTCTTTCGCACTTTGTGATGTCTTATGCTCCATTGTCACGGCCATCCGTTGCACCTCACACAACTACACAATCATGTCTTGTGCTTCCCGAAGTCGTCTCTGCAGCCAAACGGTGCTTCCTGCGCAAGCTTGCGACAATGGTATCCCCTAGTTTATCACCACCAATTGACGTTGCAGTTCTCTATTCTCTTAGTAAATATCGGCTATTGCAAGTTGAGCCCGCTCTAATTTCTGTGTGGAATTTTCGGTGAGAGTACCCGATGCTTCTGCTCTCCCCTTTATTCTCCTGCCTCCTTTGCGAGTGATACCAACCAACTCCAAACGATTAGTAAGCATCACAGACTCCTTAAGGGTTGGACATGCAATCAGTTTGGCCTTGGGGTAGTCCTCCTCTCCTTCCCAAGATTTCTTCCTAGGCCTTCCTCTTCTCTACGATTTTGAACTTGGAGAAGGCACAATATCCAACATGGCTCTTTTAGACGTATCTGCGACCATCCCAAGCTCTTCCATGGACACTGACACTACCTCCGGGTAGATACCTTTACCTCTCGTTGGAATCTTAAGAACACAAGAAGCCAACAAGAAAGAGTCTCAGGCACGCTGGGGCTGAGACCTGGCACTTCGACTGCCTCGTAGACCTCGTCCCATGTTTGAAGGGGATCCCATAATTTCAAAAGTGTAAGGAAATCAAGGCGTCCGCAGATGATAAATAATTTCTGAACGGGACTTCGCCAAGACGAACTTACCGAACCAGAATTCCAGGGAATATGAGCTCGACATATACGTAGAATTTCTCACAAAGCTCCTGGAATTTATAGAGAAATCAAGGAGTGACACTAGGCCTACCAACATAATACCCACGCCTTGCGACATGATGTTTGAGAAATCGACACACCACAACTGATCGACGGATGCGATCCAGAACATGAAAGCACTGTCGATCGAGGTTGCAGGAAAATGTGCGGTGCGATCCTTTCTATCCTTTTGAACTTTTGAACCTCCGTTATTGATGAATGATGCTTGGGATGCCTGGTGGTATGGGTTCTAGAGGCATTTAATGACTTTATTTATACGATATATGACCTCTTGGGAGCACACACACGCATAACTCATCCTCGACGCCTTTTTTTCGACCCCAAAGGTCAAGTAATTACTATGATAATTTATACATTCATGTCTATCATACTTGATTAGCCACACTATGGAATGCTGATGTATTCATTTAAACCAAAGAGGAGCGGCGGCTTCACACGTCACCCAAAGGCAACATTTGGGATCACGTAAGTATTAAAAATGACTGAGACTAGCAAGCTACGTAGGTACGTGTTAATCTTTTTGTTTGTTTATGTCTTATCATAGGTTGCTTAATCGCTAAACTACTTTTGTTTTAATTGCAGGAAGAACCTTCCCAATTACCGACTAGAGTCTGTCCTATGACCCCATTGAATAACCGAAAGAAAGACTGAAACTGAATCATTGAAGCGGTGAAGTATGTCGAGCTCCCCGATTTTGGCACCCCCAATGTGTTGATCAACCTAAATGAAATAATCAAGCTGTGTGCCGAACAAGATGCATTATGGGCTGAAGAATGTGAAAAGGTCGTTGATGCAAAGCTAGGACAAGTGCAACAGTTCATAGGACTTCTGATCAAAGCTTGAACCATGCTTCAACAATTGAACTTTAGTATCGCAAAGTATCGGGCACACACGACAGACATCAGAAGGATATATGTGGCTCCAATGGAACAACACAGATTTCAATGGGCCAACACCTGTGAAGAACTCTTTATCAGATGGTCTGATTATGAAAGAAGCCACCCTTTTCAAGAAACATCTCGAGTGGACTATTGAAAGACTGTTAGATGATAATGCCATGTGGTCATTTTTGATTAACTCAAATTGTATTTAGTCATTAATTACTGTTAAACTTTATATTATAAATAGAGACATCGACCAATGAGTCAAGGGTCGATGGTTGTTGTAAGAAATATTTCTTTTGGTTGTTGATAATTATTTTGAGACTGCTATGAATTGAGAAGTCCTTGTGGACCAAAGACAAGCTATCTTCATCAGATGTATGTGATTGGAGTTGGAGAAGAATTACTTCCTTTCTTGTTCCATGAACGTTGCAATAAATGAGTAAGAGCAATTGATTATTTTGTTAAGTTATCTGGTGCAATGTTTTGATGTTATTTTCTTTAAATGATGAAGATAAATCATTGTGCTATTATGTGATGAATGTTATGGTAGACAAATTGTTTTGCTTACCATCCTCTTGATTACATATGTGTTTTCTTTCTGTTAATTAGTTCTCTTAGACAATAATTGGATGTTCATTTGGTTGATGTATTATTACTAGGCCTTTTGGCATAAAATCGTTGTCTGCATGTTCGAGCAGCGGGTTATCCCAAGTTCGACCTCTTCCCAATAGTTTAAAATTTTGTCCTGTTGTTTGTCAAGTTGGTTTATACTGGCTTGCATATCTCACACCATCCCCACCCAAGGGAAATACAAAAAAATAATTGTCCTAACTAAGGAAGAGCCTCCAACAAAAGATACAAAAGGCCACCGATAATCTGGCCAGATTGCAAGATCTAGAGAACCATTACACTCCAAATGCTACAGAGTCTAATTGGGCCTCGGTGGCAGGTTTGGTTCCTGCTGTTGAGTCAGGGGATTTAGTCCCCATAAACAGAAATGGTGCAAGAAGGAGGGCCTGAAGAATGAATGCCTGAGTATATAAGTTATATAACATGTCAAACAACCTATAGATTCGTAACAACCCACATGCATGGCTAGTCATCCTATAGACAACCCACATTTACTGAGTACTCCCAAAGCGGATAGCTCACCCCATTCCGAGGGAGAACCATTTCACCCTCAAATACCTTATGCCCTCCCTGACAAGGAAGTGAATTCATTTAGGATAATTACCAGAGCCTACACCCAACAAATCAACACATTTCCCTTCACTCCTATCCTCCCTTGAAGAAAACAATAAAGAAAGTTAGTAGTCAGCACTCCCGACGAAGTTTTCGTTCACTCCATCGAAGACTTAATAGATTTTGTGATTACCAAAATCCAAGAACCTCTTGATCTAATACCCGAGACGCCAACCGACAACATCTCCGAGCCAGACGACCTTTCAAAAGAGGAAGAGCCTAACTCAGACTCCAAATATGTGGAAGGGAACAATGGTCATGAGGAGGAAAGAGAAGTTCCACTTCAAGACAACCAACCTTGGTTGGTTGGGGACACTGTGGTCATCCCTGGACGAGTACACAATCTCCCTCGACACCTGGAGAAGCTGCTCCCCAAGTATGATCCTGAAACCTTAGGATTTCCCAAAGATCATATCAAGAAATTCATACTCGCGATCAAGGTTATGAACGTTCAACATGAAGATGTAGTATGCAGACTTTTCCCCTACACGTTTGAGAATTCAGCCTCCACGTGGTATTTTAATTTTCCAGTAGGATCCATAACCAAATGGACTAAGTTCCAAAATGATTTTCTAGACAAATTTTCTGAAGAAAATACCACGGGAGCTCTCATGGCCAAACTATTCTTAGCCACCATGACCCCAAAAGAGAGGGTCAAAGATTTCAATCAAAGATTCACGACTATCCTAAACAAGTTTTAGCCCGCGGCGAAACCAACTCAAGAGTTGCAAATCGAGGTTTATGCCAACGCCCTTCCAGCATCTATTTCCATGTTCATTAAAATATCCTCTAGGTAAACCCTTGTGGAGAATTTAGAAGAGGCCAAGATGATAGAGTTCCAGATGAAAGGATGTAAATAAGGCTAGGCCTCTCTAGTGAGAAAAGAAAGCCATCCCCCTCCTAGGAGAGGACTCCTTTTGACGAGATCGTCGGGGAAACCAACTGAACCAACTCCTGATAAGGGTAATGGAGATATAGAAGACCTACAACGCATGGTTAAGAAACTATCAAATGAGATTATAAATATGAAAATAAATGCAGGTGAGGGAAACCAAGGCCAAAGGCCCTATAGGATTTTCTTTAAAAGAAACCATCCTTTCAAAGCAATTGAACCTCCCCCAACCAACCTAAACATTGATATAGGGAATGTTGCATCTGATTCTTTCTGTGCTTACCACCAAGAGAACTACTGGGAAAGGGAATGCCCTCAATGGGCCCATGCCATGAATTTAATGGCCAATCATTTTCTGGATGAAGTCTCCTTGATCGAACCATCCAGTAGTTCAGCCTTGAATATTGTTGATCAGGAAGAGGCTGACCCACCACAAGACACAACCATGTTGATATGGGATCCCGACATGATCACATGTTTGGATGATCTGTTTGAGTCTCAGGAGCAACCCGTAGAGGTATCAATAGTACATACATGTAGTAAGGGTCAACTCGACCCAAAAGATATCGATGCCACCTGTGCCTCACAAAGTAAGTTAACTCCTAATCGACCGAAAAGACCTTTCACTCTTGGTAAAAAGCCTATAAGCATCCATACTCAGGATTCTCCTAAATTAGATTACAATGTAGTAGAATATTTGAAGAAGCCGAAAGCCAATGTGTCGGTTATGGACATATGTATAATCCCTCAGCAGAAAGACCTTCTGTTGCAAGCTCTGAATTCAATAGAAAACCCAACCACCGATGATAATCAGAGGAAGAATCTACCCCCTAAAGATTTATCAAGCAAACCAACCATAAAAACCTACTCAGGAGGTAGGAGCGAGAGGCCTTTTGTACCACCTTTCCTTTTAACGTTCAAAGTCTTCAATAGGAATCTCCATAATTGTCTGGTGGATTCTGGGGCGTCTTCTAATGTCATGACCTTGGATGTTTGTAATAAATTAGGTTCTGGCCCTCTAAAAAGTGATAAGCATGTCATACAACTGGACAGGACCCAAGTCAAGGTCATGGGAGAACTCAAAGATGTGATGATCAGGATAGCCACTCATCCTAATTTCGTGCAGGTGATTGACATCATTGTGGTGGATATCCCTGAGGCATATGGGCTATTATTGAGCCGATATTGGTCTAAAAAAATAAACAGATATTTTAGCACAGACTGGGCACACCTTTGGCTACTACTAAAAGGATATAAGAACATGATCAAGATCGATAGGGAGAGATACATGAAGCATACGGTCACTGATATGGAAACCCCAAACGAACCTGCCTCTATCAATTTCCCCATATTGGGAAATTATTCCTGTGATTCTCACTTCAGAAACTTTGCTCCTCTCCTGTCCAATGTTTCGCTTACTTAAAACTCCAAAATGGTCTTCCAAGAATAATCCTCGATGCCAATAGAATATTCTCTCTTTTGTCAAATCCCCATGCTAGGACTATCACAAGAAAAGATCGGAGAACAAAACCCCAGTGATGGGAGAGGAAGGAGCAATTGTTGCTCGTAAATCTGGACCCTCTATTTTGATGGATCCAAATTGAAAGAAGGGTCAGGAGCAGGGTGCATCCTTATCGATCAGAAAGGTAAACGTCATTTCTTGTCCTATAGACTAGAATTCGAGTGCACCAAAAATACCGCCTAGTATGAAGCGCTAGTACAAGGATTAAAGAAAGCCATAGATCTGGGCGTCAAGGAACTGAAAGTTTTTGGAGATTTTGAAATCATTGTTAGAAAATTAAGGAATACGATACATTGAAATTCACCTCATCTTAATAACTACCAACAGGAGGTCCATCAGTTAATAGAATGCTTTGAGGCATTCAATATCACTGCAATTCCCAGAGCAAAGAATGTTCTTGTCGACTCCTTAGCCACAACCGCTTCTATACTATCACCTTTAGAGGATTATGAAGCCTCCTGATTCACTGTGGAACTACTCTACAAGCCATCGATAACTAATAACATCTCTAATTGGAAATTCTTTGAAGGAGATGAAAAAATCATAAGTTTCTTAACCAATCAAGACAATTTCAAAGATCTCGCCATCGACGATGAAGAATTCCAAGAGAAACTAACAGAAGCAAATTCTTGGGAAGGCCAACATATGGATAAATCAAAGGCTCACACAATCCTGAAAGGGATAGCTAACGTAGAGAATCTATTTGATCTCAGGGAATGATTTAAAGAACCCAAAAATGAAAACACCAGTAGCTCTTGCCCCCTCCATGAAACGATAAATCTTGGGACACTAGAAAACCCAAAGCGTGTAAATATCGGCAAAACTATATCTAAGGAAGAGAGGAAAGCCTACCTGAAATTATTTAGACAATACCAAGATGTTTTCACTTGGTCCTATAAAGATTTAAAAATGTATGACACCCGCATTATGCCGTTGAAGCCCGAAATGAAGCCTTTCCAACAGAAACTCCAAAAGTATCATCCATCCCTAGAACCTCTCATGTATCAGGAGTTAAGGAAGATTTTAGATGAGAAGATAATTTTCCAAGTCAGGCATTCCACCTGGGTAGCAAATATCGTTCTGGTGAGAAAAAAATCGGGAGAAATTCGACTATGTGTAGATTTTCGAAACCTTAATAGAGCTTCGGAAAAGGACAATTATCCCGTCCCACCGATGGAGCAACTCCTACAGACCATGTTGGGTTCGAATATTTTCTCTCTGCTGGATGGTTTCTCAGGGTACAATCAAGTGTTGGTTTTAGAGGAATATCGATTAAAGATTACCTTCCGAACCAAGTGGGGAACCTTCGCTTATAAATGCATGCCTTTCAGCTTAATTAACGCGGGAGCGGCCTTCTAGAGGGCCATGGATGTGGATTTTAGGGGACTTATAAATAATTTTGTGGTAGTATATTTAGATGATGTTATAGTATATTCAAAGAATAGAGAAGAACACATCCAACACTTAACTCAGATTTTTGAGAGATGCAGGAAATACGGTATATCATTGAATCTTAAGAAAAATATCTTCGGTGTCGAGGAGGGTAAATTGTTGGGTCATGTTATATATCAAGCGGGGATTCACATATATCCTGAAAGGATTAAAGCCATAGCTCAACTTCCGCTACCCCACAACAAGAAGGTGTTAGCGATATTTCTTGTAAGGGGGTTAGACTGCAAAAGAATGGGTTAAAAACCCACTTGTCCTAAGTTTTGAATGTTGATGCGCCCGTGGTAGGTGACAAGCAAGTCCGAGCGGCAGCGATTCGCACGCCTGAATCAACGGTGCACATGGGATTCCAGACCCCCCTGTCTTTCTACCTTTAAGCGAAGGGGGGGGGGTCCGGAATCGGGGGCACATCTCTTCAACAGTTCAGATCAGCGCGCCCGGATCAACGACGATAAAGGCAATTCCGGACCCCCCTTGCCTTTCTACC
>ML798598.1:4012-23728 GCA_009831015.1 Picea engelmannii | reverse complement strand
GTCCGGAATCGGGCGCGCAACTTTCCAACGACCGAGATTTTAGCGCCTGGATCAATGACGCTTGCGCGATCCCATCATTCTCAGTTGCTCGGTTTTAAATCAACGTGGGGCCCTCTTTCTCGTCGTGTCACCTTGCCATCTGTCCATTCCCCCCTCTTCCGTTTATGTAGTCCATCCTACATGTCATCGTACACTTGCCACTCGCCGCACAACCCATTCCCTTCCATGTCAACCTCCCACTAAGAGTGTGTTCATTACGTGTCATCTCCCGTCCCCTACGCTTATTCCTTTTGCCATGTGTCTCTCCTATAACCTCTCTCGCCCCCTCATCTTTTCAGGCCTCACCCTCATAGTCCGACGCCACCACTCCTGTCATGAGCCCTATCCTTCGCGCTGGCCTCCACGCCTATTCGTTAAGCCATTCAGTTATTCCAGGTGTCAGCGCAAGAAGTCTTCCACATCCCAAAGTGCTGAGTTGGCCAGGTCGTCCTCAATCCCCATGAAGCAGTTATTGAGGCAGTTGGTGGTGGTTAGACATCGTCTCCACCATAATGGGAAAGTTCGACAATGAATTAAAGGCACGTCGATTTGCCGATGAAACTGTCAAAAGATCGATCATGTCTGCCATAAGTTGCATGACCATTCAGAGATTGCAGCTACAGATTGTCAGAAGCCATGTAGATGCAAAGATTTTAATGCTACGTCTCGATTTTGTTGCTGTTGCTAGTTTGAGTATATGTAGGCGTTTTCGCCATTTTTGTATCGATCGATGGTAGAGCTGAGCTCCCGACTGTAAAGTTTCAACAACCATTCTGGTTTCCTGGTTATGCCTCTGTGTTTGAGATTTATTGTTTTATGACAAACAATTCTCCTTTTCCATCCACGTTTCATCTCATGCCAGAGAGTTCATTATCGAATGATTCGCGTGGATTGTTGCAATTATGTTATGATAAAGGATTTGTTGTGACATTATTGTATTCTCTGGTCTTCTGTGTTTGAATGTAAAAGGATCTTGCGTTCGTATGCTTTCTTCTCCAGTCTTTTACAAGCCTGATGTTTATGACAGACCTTCGCACTCTTCTCATGCAAGTCTTCCCCCCCCACTCACCTTTTATTGCAACTCACTGTTTGAAGTTTATCAAGACCTCACTCGTCCATGCATACCCGGCCTAGTTTAAGAGTTGAGACGATATTGTTTTGAGTTTACTTCCATTTGATCACCTCTCAAAAACAAATCATGACATTAAACTGATGGGTGTCAGGCTCTGCTCCTGCAAGCAATCCAGGAGTGACTTCTGACGCCAACATTTCTGGCGCCATTGCCGGGGATGAAGTTGAATATTTTCCCCGGGATTGAACGACAAAGATTAAGCTGATTCTGAAGGTGCATTAGATATCAGAACTTGAAGATTGCTACTGTGCACTTGGCGACTCCATTGTGACGACTCCACTGCGGCGAACCCATTGAATTAGTTGTGGCTTCCGGCGGCAGACACACGCGGTCCCATCCACAACTGCCTCTGGCTACAACTGAATAAAATCCAGAGGTGATTCTCAGAAAAGGAAGGGCCCCTCAAGGAGAAAGATTCGCCTCCGAATCAGGTATTTCCCCACCTCCTTCCGTAAGAACTCCATTTTCTTATTCTCAACTTCCTAGTCGTCCTGCCTCTGAGGTTTCCCGTTTTTTGAATTTCGGGAGTGTTCCTGCTGAGTTTTCTCCTCCTGGTCTAGTATCAGAGGGAGAGATCCCTGTCACTCCCCCCTCCCTGGAAGTTGTGCCTCAGTACAGACCTCAAGCCTCAGAAGGTTTCACCACCCCTCCTTTTATTGCTACTACTGCATAAAGAGAAGCATCTGCACATTCAGGTCCCTTATACCTCTCTCTATTTTCCCCATCGTCTCCTTCGAGAACCTCTTTTCCGACATCTCTTGTTCACACCCCTTCTCCTCCAAGTTCTCCCCCACCTAATATTCCTATGGCTGGTGCTAATCCCCCTATGAATAGAATGGATGCCATAGTCTCTACTAGATATGCTCCCTTAATCCTACCTCATCCCATGAATCCTCTCCCTGCTGGAGACTACTTGAAGTACATGCCCAAGTTCACTGGGGAAGGGGACATAACTGCAGAAGAGCACCTGGCTGCTTTCTACAATTATGAAGACAATCTGAACATTGAAAATGAAGATGTCTGGATGAGAGTCTTTGTCCAGAGCTTGGATGGTGAGGTTAGAAAATGGTTCAGGGGACTGGCCCCTGGATCTATTGCTGGAATTGAAGCCCTGGACAATGTTTTCCTGAGATAGTGGGGAGATAGGAAAGATTACGTATATTACATGACATAGTTTGGGTCTCTGAAGAAGATGGAAGGAGATTCTGTCTCTGACTTCTCCAAAAGATTCAATAAAATGTATAACAAGATTCCTACAGAGATAAAACCCTCAGAGGCCTCTGCCCAAATTTCCTATGCTGGTGCATTCGACCCTGATTTCTGTCTTTTATTAAGAGAAAGAAGAGCCACCTCCTTAGATCAAATGCAAGATGCATCTATAGAAGTGGAATCCAACATATTAGCAGCTGACAAACTGAGGAACAGGGCCGACGTAGACAGAATAAAGGGAAAATCAGAAGTCTCAACTTCTGGCCCATCACTGCCCCACCCTCAAGTAAATGAGCTGACCCAGGTGATGAAATTTCTGAAAGAAGAGATGGAGAGATTGAAAGTGGAAAGGAAACAAATGAACAAGGGCCCTCAGAGCACCGAGAACAGAGCAGGCTTCAGAAGGCCAAATAGTTTTACTCCTCCAACTATGCATAGAGAGAAGGAAAGAGACAGGGACGACCAAAGAATTCAGGCTCCCTTCCAGAACAATTTTGTGGCAGATGAAGAAGAAGGGGAAACAGATGAGCCTGAGCCTAAAATCCACTGTTTAGAAGTCACTCCCCCTTTCCCTCACCTGACCCAATCATCGTACGAGGAGTCTCGCATGAACAGTCAGCTAAATGAATTGAGCAAAGAGGACAAAGCTAGTGGCGGTCGAGGCAGGTATAACCTGAGGTCCGATAGAAAGGCAACATCACATGATATTCTTGAGCAGTCCACTAGAGCAGAGAATCCTACTAATGAGGTAGAAGACAATCACAGAGGTAAGAAGGCCCAACCCCTCTCTCCCATTGTCCACACTCATGTCCCTGAAATAAGAGAAATTCCAAAGCTCACATCTTCTTTTAATTTCAAGCATGAGATTCAAAAGATCAGAATCCCCATGCCCCTCACCGAGCTAATCAAACATGGCGAATTCAAAAAATGCTTCTCTGACCTTTTGAAATATGAAGCCTCATACCCTTCCACAGAATTCATAAACCTCCAAGATGAAAATCCAGCAGTTGTCCTAGGCCCCATGGTGGAAGACAGAGATGATTCATCCCCTCCCTTCTACACCTCCCTGAACATACATGACAAAGTGCTGCACAACTGCTTGATGGATTTAGGGGCCTCTCACAACCTCATGCCCAAAACTGTCATGGAAGAATTAGGACTGGAAGTCACCCGAGCCTATCATGACCTCTATTCTTTTGACTCCAGGAGAGTTCAGTGTCTTGGAGTTATCAAGGACCTAGTAGTTTCTTTGTTTCAGCTGCCCATGGAGAGTATGGTCATGGATATTGTGGTAGCTAACGTTCCCCCCAAGTTTGGAATGCTATTGTCAAGGTATTGGATTAAGAGACTTGGAGGGATGTTACAGATGGATCTCATATATGCCACCATTCCAGTATTTGGAGGGGAACATAGGAGATTGTACAGAGAAGCCCAGCTAGCCTACATTGTCAGTGATGAAGCAAACCACACTAATCACCCCATCTTTGCACTTGACATTGGCTTAGGGTCTAGCTTGTTACAGGTAACTGAGATCCCTGAGGCTCCCTTACAAATCAGAAAACAACCTATTCTTAATCAAGAGATGCCTCCTCCAACCACCTCTGTTTGGAAGATGTTCTTTGATGGAGCTTCTTCCAGTATAGGTGCAGGTGCCGGGGTGGTATTCATATCCCCTTCTCAAGAGACCATATCTCTGTCATACAAGCTGGAATTTGAAGTCACCAACAACGTGGCAGAGTATGAAGCTCTGGTTCTGGGATTAAGAGCTGCAAAGGAAATGGGAATTAAGGAAATGGCTGTGTTTGGAGATGCATAATTGATTGTCCAGCAGGTCAAAAACATTTATCAGGCCAAGCACCCTCGACTCAAGAATTACAGGAACGAGGTATGGGACCTAGTTGATAATTCCTTCTTAGCTTTCAACATCTCTTTCATTCCAAGGGAAGAAAATGCTCCAGCCGACTTTTTAGCTTTCATAGCTAGTTTGCTCGAAGTTCCTGCACTGCCCATTGTCAGATCTGATGTTGAAATAAAATACAGACCCTCTGTACCAGACAATGTCAAGCATTGGAAGGTAATTGAGGATGATCAGGAGATCGAAAAGTTTCTTCAATCCATTGATGACTTTTCTGCATTGCACATAGATGAGGATCCTGACATTGAAGGAGAACCTGACCATCACCCTGGAGAGTTGTTGAATAAAATTACTGGCCACCAGATTATACAACTACCAAGCAACCACATACCGAAAGGACTAATCCCATTAGAAAGGTTGTTTGATGGGAATGATGTGGCAGTAAAGGGTAGAGTTTCAGGTGATGACGCTGACACAACTGAGTGCAACATAGGCACACCAGAGAAGCCCAAGTTTGTCAAGTTGTCAAGGAATTTAACCGAGGAGCAGAGGGCCGAATACACTGAGTTGCTGAGGGAGTTTGCTGACGTGTTTGCATGGACCTACAAAGACCTCAAGACATATGACACATCAGTCATTGAGCACAAGATCCCACTGAAAGAAGAGGCTAGGCCGTTCAAGCAGAAGCTAAGATAGATAAATCCCATGCTGCTACCTATCATGGAGAAGGAAGTGAAGAAGCTGCTAGATGCCCAAATCATTGTCCCCTTGAGATACTCCAACTGGGTGGCCAATTTGGTCCCAGTAAGAAAGAAGAATGGAGAAATCAGACTCTGTGTCGATTTCAGGAACCTGAACAGAAGTTCAAGGAAGGACAATTATCCCCTGCCCAACATGGAACATATATTGCAGAAGGTCACTGGCGCATCTAGAATATCTATGATTGATGGTTTTTCTGGTTACAATCAGATATCAGTCATGCCTGAGGACAGAGAAAAGACAACCTTCACCACTCCTTGGGGCACATTCATGTATGCCAAAATGCCTTTCGGATTGATGAATGCAAGAGCAACATTTCAGCGAGCCATGGACATAGCCTTCATCGGGGAAAAAGATAAGTTTGTGGTGATTTACCTAGATGACATAACAGTCTTTTCCAAGACTGATAAAGAGCACCGCTGCCATCTGAGGAGAGTTTTTTCGAAGTGTCGCAGGTTTGGCCTTTCCCTGAATCCTAAGAAATCATTGTTTGCTATGCAAAAAGGGAAACTGTTAGGCCATATAGTGTCAGCAGAGGGGGTGAGAATTGATCCTGATAGGGTAGAAGCACTTCATACCCTGTCACTTCCCATATCTAAGAAGGAAGTTCAGGCCTTCTTGGGGAGGATAAATTTTCTGAGGAGGTTCGTCTCAAATTTTGCTAAGTTGGTGAAACACATCACAGCCATGCTCAGGAAGGGGAATGAAGTGAAATGGATTGATGAACCCAGGGAATCTTTTGTCCAAATAAAGAAGGCATTGACTGAGGCACTTATGCTAATCAGTCCTGATTATTCCAAAGATTTTCTAATTTTTTCTTTTGCCTCTTATGATACAGTAGCAACAGTCTTCTTGCAGAAAAACGACCAAGGGTAAGAGCAACCTATTACCTTCTTTAGCAAAGCATTGAGAGATGCAGAGCTCCGGTACGAGATCATGGAAAAGCAGGCCTATGCATTGGTGAAGGATCTTAAAGCTTTCAGAGTCTATGTCTTGCACTATGTCCCTTCAACCTCTGTGAAGGACATTCTTATACAACCTGACCTAGATGGGAGAAGAGGTAAATGGATCGCCAGGATCCTAGAATTTGATCTGGAGATTAAACCCACCAAGTTGATAAAGGGGCAGGGTTTGGCCAAGCTGCTGGCTGAATCCAACTGCAAGGATTTGGGAATTAACTTCATCAATGAGCAAGCTGAGCCATCCAACAAGCAGTTCCAGGGCACTTTGTCATTAGCGTCATGCCCCTGGTACAAGGATATCTTGTACTTTCTGCAAGAATTAAAGCTCCCTGATGGATTGGGAAAAAGTAAGGCTAGGGCCTTAAAGATCAAAGCGGTCAGGTATTGCCTCGTTGACCAAGCCCTGTATTGGAAAGATCCTCTGGGGGTATTATTAAGGTGTCTGGACCAGCAGCAAGCCCAGAAGGTTATGTTCGATTTCCATTGCAGTCTCTGTGGAGGTCATCATTTTTTGAAGACCACAGCTCATAAGATCCTCCGAGCTGGGTATTATTGGCCCACCTTGTTTCCTGATGTCTGCAGAGAAATTAGAGCATGCATCAAATGCCAGAAGTTCTCAGGAAAGCAGCAACTCAAATCCCTGCCACTAAAGCCTATAGTAGTTTCAGCACCCTTTCAGCAGTGGGGGTTGGACTTTATCGGAGAAATTCATCCTCCCTCAGGTGGCCAACACAGATGGATTCCGACTGCAACCGACTATTTCACCAAATGGATAGAAGCTGTCCCTACCAGAAGCACTTCTCACAAAGTAATTATTAGCTTCCTGGAAGATATCATAGCTAGGTTTGGCTGCCCTAGCAAAATCGTCACCGACAATGCCTCCCCATTTCAGTCCGAGCCTCTGGTCAAGTTCTGTAAACAGTTCGAGATTTCACTGCTTCACTCTACTCCCTACTATCCTCAAGGAAACGGACTGGCGGAGTCCTCCAATAAAATTCTGATCAAGCTCATCAAGAAGCTACTAGAGGACAATAAAAGGGCCTGGGACTCAAAGCTCAAGTTTGCTCTTTGGGCTGATCGAGTGACAACAAAGAAATCCCTGGGCATCTCACCTTTCCAACTCGTTTACGGAATGGAGGCTGTTTTCCCCACTCAACTCGCCTTATCTTTGGCTAAATTCCTCCAGGACCTTGAAGGGGAACCTAACCATGTGCTTAGAAGGATTCATTAGATGGTGGAAGTGCAACAGATCAGAGAACAGGTCACGAACATGGCCTACAATCATTAGCAGAATATCAAGCAGGCTTTTGACAGGAAGATAAAAAAGAAAGAATTCGAGCAGGGTGATCTGGTGCTCAAATGGGATGCACCCAGGTAGGAAAAGGGCAAACACAGTAAATTTGATGCCCTCTGGTTCAGGCCTTTCAAGATCCTTGAAGTATTTTCAAACAACACTTACATGTTGCAAGATCTGGAAGGCAAAGAAGTTTTTGACAGCCCAGTAAATGGGCATTTCTTAAAAAAATGTTTTTTGTGAGCCACAGTCGACTCTTTTTGTTTTGTAAATATTGTTTTTGTTTTTGTTTTTGGCCTAATAAATGACTCCATAGCCAAACGGTAGAGGCACTGAATCTGCAAAAGAGTTCTTAGAGCATCACAGGGACAACTCTATCCCCCATGGAGCCAAATGTTAGCGATATTTCTTGTAAGGGGGTTAGAATGCAAAAGAATGGGTTAAAAAACCACTTGTCCTAAGTTTTGACTGCTGATGCGCCTGTGATAAGTGACAAGCAAGTCCGAGCGGCAGCGATTCGCGCGCTTGAATCAATGGTGCATATGGGATTCCGGACCCCCCCTGTCTTTCTACCTTTAAGCGGAGGGGGGGGGGGTCCGGAATCGGGGGCGCATATCTTCAACGGTTCAGATCAGCGTGCCCAGATCAACGACGATAAAGGTAATTTCGGACCCCCCTTGCCTTTCTACCTTTAAGCGGAGGGGGGGGGGTCCGGAATCGGGCGCGCAGATTTCCAACGGCCAAGATTTTAGCGCTCGGATCAATGGTGCTTGCGCGATCCCATCATTCTCATCTGCTTGGTTTTAAATCAATGTGGGGCCCTCTTTCTCGTTTTGTCACCTTGCCATCCGTCCATTCCCCCTCTTCCGTTTATGTAGTCCATCCTACATGTCATCGTCCACTTGCCACTCGCCGCACGACCCGTTCCCTTCCACGTCAACCTCCCACTAAGAGTGTGTTCATTACGTGTCATCTCCCATCCCCTACGCTTATTCCTTTTGCCATGTGTCTCTCCTATAACCTCTCTCACCCCCTCATCTTTTCAGGCCTCGCCCTCATAGTCCGACGCCACCACTCCTGTCATGCGCCCTATCCTTCGCACTGGCCTCCACGCCTATTCGTCAAGCCATTCAGTTATTCCAGGTGTCAGCGCAAGAAGTCTTCCACATCCCAAAGTGCTGAGTTTTCCAGGTCATCCTCAATCCCCATGAAGCAGTTATTGAGGTAGTTGGTGGTGGTTAGACATCGTCTCCGCCATAATGGGAAAGTTCGGCAATGAATTAAAGGCACGGTTATTCGCCGATGAAACTGTCAAAAGATCGATCGCGTCTACCATAAGTTGCACTACCATTCAGAGATTGCAGCTGCAGATTGTCAGAAGCCATGCAGATGCAAAGCTTTTAATGCTACGTCTCGATTTTTTTGTTGTTGCTAGTTTGAGTATATGTAGGCGTTTTCACCATTTTTGTATCAATCGATGGTAGAGCTGAGCTACCGACTGTAAAGTTTCAACAACCATTCTGGTTTCCTGGTTATGCCTCTGTGTTTGAGATTTATTTTTTTATGACAAACAGTTCTCCTTTTCCATCCACGTTTCATCTCATGCCAGAGAGTTCATTATCGAATGATTCGCGTGGATTGTTGCAATTATGTTATGATAAAGGATTTGTTGTGACACTATTGTATTCTCTGGTCTTCTGTGTTTGAATGTAAAAGGATCTTTCATTCAGATGCTTTCTTCTCCAGTCTGTTACAAGCCTGATGTTTATGACAGACCTTCACACTCTTCTCATGCAAGTCTTCCCCCCCTACTCACCTTTTATTGTAACTCACTGTTTGAAGTTTATCAAGACCTCACTCGTCCATGCATACCCGACCTAGTTTCAGAGTTGAGACGATATTGTTCTGAGTTTACTTCCATTTGATCACCTCTCAAAAACAAATCGTGACATTAAACTGATGGGTGTCAGGCTCTGCTCCTGCAAGCAATCCAGGAGTGACTTCTGACACCAACAGAAGGCCATGCAATCCTTTTTTGGTCAAATCAACTTCGTGAGGAAATTCACTCCCGACTTCGTCGAAATTATCAAACCCTTACAAAAGATGTTTCGCAAAGATGCCATATTTAAGTGGGATGATGAATGAAAAAATTCTTTCAACAACATCAAGGCTTCCATATCCCAAGTAGCAGTGTTGCGAAGTCCTGATTTCAATAAAGAATTTAATCTTTATACTTTCGCCTATGATTAATCACTAGCCGCGGTTTTGACTCAGAAGGTTGATGACAACAACGAAGCCCCGATGTCATTTATGAGTACCAACCTTCAAGGAGTTGAGCTCAATTACCTTTCCATAGACAAACAGGCCTACGCGGTCTATAAGGCAGTAAAACATTTCAGGTCTTACATCCTCAAGAATCACACTAAGGTGATTGTTTCACACCCTGCGGTGCGATCCTTGTTTACCCAACAAGAAATGGGAGAAAGAAGAGGGAACTGAATGGCCGTAGTCCAGGAATTTGATCTATATATAAAACCCGCCAAACTAGTAAAGGGGAAAGGTTTGTGAAAACTTGCAGCCAAAGCCCAAGATCAAGTAAATGAAGATCCTGGGTGGGAGAATGAAATAACACTTTGGTGTGGAGAAGCATCATACATTTCCCTAGGACGAGACTCCTGGTACAAGGATTTAGATTATCTACTGCACCATGGGACTTGTCTCGAAAGCCTCAGCCCCAAAGAAAGGAGAGCCCTCAGATTAAAATCCATGCAATACTGCCTTATAAATTCGGTACTCTTCCAGATCAACTATGATGAGGTATTTATGAGATGTCTCAAACAAGAAGATGCCGATAAAGTGTTGAAGGAACTCCATGAAGGTCTTGCCGGAGGACATTTTACGGGGAACACCACCAGTCATAAAATCCTGAGAGCCAGCTATTATTGGCCCACTTTGTTCAAAGACACTCATGCTTATGCTAGGAATTGTAAGACTTGTCAAATAAGTGCTGGTAAGGAGAGAAGGGAAGCAATTCCACTTCATCCTGTGATTGTCTCTAGACATTTTGAGCACCGGAGTTTGGATATCATAGGAGAAATTACGCCCAACTCTTCGAAATTGCACAAGTACATTCTTACTTCCACTGACTGTTTCACAAAATGGGCTGAGGCCATTCCTCTGATCCATGTAAATGAGAAAATACTCATCCAATTTATAGAACAACAACTAATTATGAGCTTTGGTTTCCCTTCTATTCTGGTCTTTGGTAATGAAACCTACTTCTCTTCTATCCTATTGACAGAGTTTTCTCTGGACAAAGGAATCATAATCAAGTACTCTGTAAATTATTACCCTCAGGGAAACAGTGTAGTGGAATCAACCAATAAGAACCTAGTAAGGATACTAAAGAAGACAGTTACGGATAACCATAGAAATTGGCATAACCAATTCCATAATTCCCTATGGTCTAATAGGGTCACACCCAAATAAGCCATAGGGAATTCCCCATACTTCCTCGTCTACATACAAGAAGCCATTCTCCCGAACGAGCTTTATCTGCCATCTCTCCGATTGTCCCAAGGTTCTAACGATGAAACATTCTCATCCATGCAACAAAGAATCAACACTCTTCTCATGCTAGAGGAAGAGAGGGAAAAGGCTGAGTCTAAATTTTCATCCCATCAACAGATAGTGAAAATATGGTTCGATAAACATAAGGCTAAAGAAAAGAATTTTGAAGTAGGAGACTTAGTTCTAAAGTGGGATAGGGTAAATGAACCCAAAGGGAAGCATTCCAAGTTTCATAGCCTATGGCTTGGGCCTTTTCAGGTGGTTGAGAAGATTGGGGTAGGTACTTATCGGTTGCAAAATCTGAGAGGGGAACCTAACGCCCTCCCAGTGAATGGTCAAGCCCTAAACCAATACTTCCAATAATATATATATATACACACACACACACACACATATCTATATACATATATAATTCCAGTTAGCATGAATAAAAGAAGGATCAAAGATATTTGTCTTATGGGATAGAGATTCTGCGTTCGCCCAATGAATCGCCATTTGTTGAGTGCTCAACAAACCCTAAAAGTTCCGTGACCATTTTCTTTTGGGTACCACTTTGTTTTCTACCTTTGATTGTTTTCACCTTGGTTTGAAACTGATAATCCTCTTATATTATACATTTCATGTCTTAAGTTTATCTCAAACATACAACAAAGAACCATCTTAAGAGACACAACGATTGCTCAAGGAATCAGTGACCCAAAATTCTCCCGGCTCACTTGAGGAGTTCGACATCAACAAAAGATTAAGGTGGCAAAAATTGTTTAGGAAGTCAAAGTAGCTGAGTGCCAAAATTCATCAGCGTCGGACAATAGTAGTGTTCTTTCTTACGAACAACCTCAGAAAGGATTTCGTCGAAGGCCGATCTTTTCAGGTTCGGTAGAAAAGTGCGATTGTAAGCGCCGCACATAGATAAAAGTGACACTGCCGACCACTGAACTCCTGAAACAAGTTCGATATTGGTGAGGGAGAACTAATTGTTTCCTTGACATGATAATTATTTTGATGCTTCCCGGTATCAGTAGCGATGGCCTCTAGTCTTTTCTCAAGAACTCTCGGTGCAAGTAAGAATCCAAGTATGATTCTTATCCTCTAGCCGAATGTATTTCTAGGATTAAATTTTTTCAATAACCAAAGTCGATAATTCCACATAAGTATTAATTGATATCAATGATTTTACAAAGAAAAGCATTAACAGACTCACGACGTAGTAACCATGATCCCCCAAAAAATCTGATAATTTACGTGAAAGACCTGAATAAGAATACACGTTTAATTCACATCCGAAAGAAGCGTGATACATTCAAACACCTTCTTTTATTTTTATATACACAATCAAAACTTATGCCAGGCCTGGTTTACATATGAATAGACAACCCTGATGACTCGGTTAACTGGCCTAGTCACTGTAATATTACAAATTTTTACAAAAGAAGAAAGACAAAGAGGTGTTAAGCAACACTTCCAAGAACACAGAGCGAGAACCTACCAACTATATGTCTCCTGTGTGCTGGTCCTCTCTCAGATTTTCTTTCACACTTTGTGATGTCTTATGCTCCACTGTCACTGCCATCTGTTACACCTCATGCAACTGAACAATCATGTCTTGTGCTTCCCGAAGTCATCTCTACAACCAAATGGTGCTTCCTACGTGACCTTGCGACAGTGGTATCCCCTGGTTTTTCATCGCCAATTGACGTCACAGTTCTCTATTCTGTTGGTAAATCTCAGCTATTGCAAGTTGAGCCCACTCTAATTGCTAAGAGGAATTTTTGGTGGGATTACTCGACACTTCTTCCCTCCCATTTCTTCTCCTGCCTCCTTTTCCAGTGGTCCCGACCAACTCTGAACGATTGGTAAGCATCATAGACTCCTCAAGGGTTGGACGTGCACTTAGTTCGACCTTGGGGTGGTCCTCCTCTCCTTCCCTAGATTTATTCCTAGGCCTTCCTATTCTCCGTGGTTTTGGACCTGGAGAAGGCACAATCTCTAGCATGGATCTTTCGGATGTATCTGCGACCATCCCAAGCTCCTTTGTGGATGCTGACACTACCTCTAAGCAGATACCTGTATCTCTTGTTGTAATCTCAAGAACACAAGAAGCTAACAAGAAAGAGTCCCACACACGTTGGGGCTGAGACCTGGCACTCTGACTACCTCATAGTCCTCATCCCGTGTTAGAAGGGGATCCCATAATTGCAAAAGCGTAAGGAAGTCAAGGCGTTCGCAGATGATAAACAATTTCTAAACGGGACTTCGCCAAGATGAACTTACCAAACAAGACTTCCAGGGAATACGAGCTCGACATATATGTAGAATTTCTCACAAATCTCTTGGAATTTATAGAGAAATCAAGGAGTGACACTAGGCCTGCCAACATAATACCTGCGCCTTGTGACATGATGTTTGAGAAATCAACACGCCACAACTGATCGACAGATGTGATCCAGAACATGAAAGCGTCGCCGATCGAGGTTGCATGAAAACATGCAGTGCGATCCTTTCAATCCTTTTGAACTTCTAAACCTCCATTATTGATGAATGATGCTTGGCACGCCATGTGGTACGGGTTTTGGAGGCAGTTAACGAATTTCTCTGTACGATATCCGACCTCTTGGGAGCACACATGTGCATAACACGTTCTCGATGCCTTTTTTTCGACCCCAAAGGTCAAGTAATTACTATGATAATTGATACATTCATGTCTATCGTACTTGATTAGCCACACTATGGCATGTTGATGTATTCATTTAAACCAAAGAGGAGCTGCGGCTTCACAAGTCAGCCAAAGGCATCATTTGGGATCACGTAAGTATTAAAAACGATTGAGACTAGCAAACTACGCAGGTACATGTTAATATTTTTGTTTGTTTATGTCTTATCATAGGTTGTTTAATCACTAAACTACTTCTATTTTAATTGCAGGAAGAACCTTCCTGATTACCGACTAGAGTCTATCCTATGACCCCACCGAAGAACCGAAAGAAACACCGAAATTGAATCACCGAAGCGATGAAGTATGTCAGGCTCCCCGATTTTGGCATCCTCTATGTGTTGATCGACCTAAACGAAATTATCAAGCTGTGTGCCGAACAAGATGCGTTATGGGCCGAAGAATGTGCAAAGGTCACCGATGCAAATCCAGGGCAAGTGCAATAGTTCATAGGAATTTCGATCAAAGCCTGAACCATGCTTCAACAATTGAAATTCAGTCTCACAAAGTATCGGGTGCACGAGACATACATCAGAAGGATATATGCAGCTCCAATGGAACATCACATATTTCCATGGGCCAACACCTGTGAAGAACACTTTATGAGATGGTTTGATTATGAAAGAATCCACCCTTTTCAAGAAACATCTCAGGTGGACTGTTGAAAGACTGTTAGATGATAACGCCACGTGGTGATTTTTGATTAGATCAAATTGTATTTAGTTGTTAATTACTGTTAAACTTTATATTATAAATAGAGACATCGACCAATGAGTCAAGGGTCGATGGTTGTTGCAAGAAATATTTCTTTTGGTTGTTGATAATTATTTTGAGACTGCTATGAATTGAGAAGTCCTTCTAGACCAAAGACAATCTATCTTCATCAGATGTATGTGATTGGAGTTGGAGAAGAATTACTTCCTTTCTTGTTCCATGAATGTTGCAATAAATGAGTAAGAGCAATTGATTCCATTGTCAATTTATCTGGTGCAATGTTTTGATGTTATTTTCTTTAAATGATGAAGATAAATCGTTGTGTTGTTATGTGATGCATGTTATGGCAGATGAATTATTTTGCTTACTGTGATATTGATTACATATGTGTTTTCTTTCTGTTAATTATTTCTCTCAGACAGTAATTGGATGTTCATTTGGTAGATGTATTATTACTAGGCCTTTTGGCATAAAATCGTTGTCTGCATGTTTGAGCAGTGTGTTATCCCAAGTTCAACCTCTTCCCAATAGTTTAAAATTTTGTCCTGTTGTTTGTTAAGTTGGTTTATACTGGCTTGCATCTCTCACACCAGCCCCACCCAAGAGAAATACAGAAAAAGAATTATCCTAACTGAGGAAGAGCCTCCAACAGAAGATACAAAAGCCCATCGATAATCTGGTCAGATCGCAAGATATGGAGAACCATTCCACTCCAAACGCTGTAGAGTCTAATTGGGCCTCGGTGGTGGGTTTGGTTCCTACTGTTGAGTTAGGGGATTTAGGCCCCATCAACACGACCCTAGTCATCCTTTTTATAATCATTTAATTTCAGTTGGGCTCAACCCTGAACTCATAAATTCAATCGTAAGTGGAGAAGAAGAGAATGACAACCAAAATCCAAATAATCAAGAAGACGACATAGACTTCGGAGATATAAAAACTGTTATAAGTACCATAGAGCACCATAAGGAAAGAGGTAATCCCTCAAGTTAGAAAAATGTTCAGTCACCAGTTGTTTCTCAAAGAAGTACTCTACCAGGGACAAATTCTCAGCTCGGGACAACTCACACAAGAAAAATGCAGAGTAATAACTCAGGAGATGATGAAGAAAGAAACCCTCCTAAGGGGAACCTAGAGAATTCCCATAAGTTAAAATTTAAGAGAAAAGTGACTAATTCACATCATGAGGGAGAAGAAACACATGCACGAGAAAATGAATTTTTATTGGATAATATGGATTTGGATGTAGATATTGAAAATATCACTTTCCTAGATGTATAAGCACTGGCTAGAGAAAATGTATAGCATATTTCTGCACTCATGGTCCAGGATGAAACATTTTCTAATGAATAAACTTTCATTGTACAAAATGATTCTTTTGATAAGGAATCTAAGAAATTGGTTTTTGAAAGAATTAGAAAGAGTAAAAGCGGGAAGTCGCGGTCCACCATTGATAGTCGAAATATGTTTCCTTCTAGATTATCATCTATTCATAAAGTTATAGGGGATGCACTTGATGTTTCAATTGCAAATATGGAGGAAGACAATGCTTAGTTGAAATCAAAAATTAAAGAATTCAAGGCAACCCTCATGCCTCCACCTATTTTGGCTTCCCCCATTGCCATGATTCGTTCGAGAAAAAGTATTCAAGAAACCTCAGAGTCAAGTGCAAGATTCAAGGGAATTTCAAATTTAATCACTGCCACTGAACATTTTGTTGAAGAGAATATTAAGAAAATAATTTCATTGAATTTCGAGCTGTGGGATATGGAATTTTTTTTTCCTCTCTTGGTTTGAGAATTCAGAATACTAGGGGATACTTGAATTCAAATTTGAAAAATGATGAAGGGTTTTACACAGATGGACTTGTGATGTTTTCAATGAAGGTTTCAACAATGAAAAAGAAAACAAGAAAACAAGAAAATTAACCTTCTCTGAGCAACATCAAACAACTAAAATCTTGTTAGATTGAAAGGATTAACGTATTAAAGGCACTGCCAACTCAATTGGCTGATTTGTCAAGAAGGAAGATGGAAACATATTAAAAAATTCTTGATTTGGATATTGTTGGAACCATGTTGAAGTCCCGTACCCTAAATATATTTCAAATTCAATGCTCATGTCTCAACAACATTTCAAAGGACAAGTTGAAGAACTAGAAAGGGAATCAACTGAGAAGTTTGATAATATGATTGGATTTACACATGATGATATTGAAAACTAGTTTGTCACGTACACAAATAAAAATGAATATATTGAGAATGAATTGTAAAATTTATCTATTGATATTAGAGAAATTCAAAGGGATTTGTTTAATGCCAAAGTAAAACAAGAAGTAACCGTTGCCCCATTAAGGGATTTTATTCAAGAATGGTTAAAGAACTCAATTGCCAAGATTTCCAAAATACCAGTAGAAGCAGTTACGACCGGTAATCAAACTTCAAGAAGCAAGGGTATAAAAGAAACAACAACAAGCAAATGAAAGGAGAGAGATACCATCATAGTAATTCCATGTTGATCACATACTTCTTCCTTTATCAATTTTCATCCAATTATTCTTCTTTTTTAACTAGAAAAGTATAACCAAATCCTGATAACCTTATTTTTGTCTTCTTTCCAGATTTTGTTGTTCGACATCCACCCACTTTCTTCCTTATATGTTATAATTTATTGTATATGTTTTCTTTATGGTCCATGAGAGCTTCAATCCCAATACTTTGGACAAATGCCTTTAATTTCAAAGCACTGTAACAAACATTATTATTTTTTAGAAATCCCAGAGAACTAATTCATGATCAATTTTGACTGTATTTTATAACTTCAAGTCTTGAGTATAAAGTATATGAAATTGATCTATCATAATCTTATTTCGAGCTATATAAACAGTACTCTATAAAAGTTCTCTCATGCGTATGGGCCAACTTCTTTTATTTTAAATGTGATCAAAATATTTATTTTCACTATGATGGATGTGAGGAAATTTTGATTATTTTCTATAATGTGTGATGCGTGAGATTCCTGGTCCACTTCTTAGGAATTCATAAGCCAAAGAGGAGTACCACCTATTTAAAAATGAAGGAGGATTCATATCCCCGTGAGGTTGTCGTTTCATTCCTTGACAGATTCAAGTGTCAACATGACCATACTTTCCTTTGACGATCTAACTACTGGTGATGATTTCTCTTTCCTTGTATTTCTATGCCTTTCATTGCTTGCTTACCAGATTCCACTTGTCCACTGATTCCAATTGTTAATATGATTTCATCCACTATTATGCATATTCTCTGACTCATGTCTTATGTATATGCCAAATATCTCCAGAATCCATCTCTGTCCATATGTCATAAAATTGTCCGCGACTCTGTAACTCAACTGCATACAATCCTGACCCATCTACCATTGTACTATTATGATGACTTATCCAAATATGATGCAACTGATCACTACATATTTTTTTTCTTCAAGTTGTCTGCTCAATCTACAACTCAGACTCAATTTGTACTAAATATATCCCTGTCTGAATACACGCCTGGAATCCTCTATACAATCATGAACCTTTGCTTAAAAAATGTGTCAATGATATACTTCATAACTGTCAGTTGGCATGGAAAATGTGTTCTGAACGCTACCCCTTAAACAATCAAATTGTCATAATACATTCTGCACTACTGTCATCAAACCATTATGAATATGCTTTTCCAAATTTTGTAAATACTTTAGACTGCTTGAAAGATGGTTCTCTGATCTGTAGAGCTGTTTCTTAGACTCCCCCTCTTGAATATTCATGTTTATTGGGAGTCTCTAAGATGGATGGATTAGAAAAATACACACTCTAATGTAGAGTAATCTTCCTCCTCGTCAATGAATTCACCATCATCCTCTTTCTGAATTCTAACCTCTTCCTCTTTTTCTCTAGATTCATCACGATCTCTCACTATTGCAAATCCTATGAGTACAATCTCTAGGACATGGTCTTCATTCAAATGTTCTTCTTGTTTTTCACTTTTTCTCCAAAAGTTCCTGTGTTTGACATCTTCCTTTTTTCCTATAGATTTGTCTTGATCTCATACTATTGCTAATCATAAGAGTATGACTTTTGGGTGTCCTTCATTCATCTTTTTTTCCTTTACCTATTCTTATTTTCTTTTCCAAACCTTCTTATATATGATATCAATGGTCTCTTTCATATAAGTATCCATTGTGCTTCTACAATCACGATCTATATGTCCATACTTATGGCATTTGTAACATTCAATATTATATGGAGTCACATATGCATTTCTTGCTTGACCATTTCTTCCATATGCTCTGCATTCTACAACTTTATGTCCAAAGTTAGTACAAATAAAAAAATGACCATAAAATAAACTTTCATTCCTGGGAGTGAATGATATTATTTGTGATGTAGTCCTTCTGAATTCATGCCTTGGTTGATCACAATATTCTCTTTTGTTGTTTCCTTCACAATGATTGAATCTTCTTTGATACCTAAAAGTGAAGTGTCTTCTTTGATATCCATCTCTTCTGTAATCTCCTTCTTGATTTTTCTTCATTTCTGGAATGTTCTTCTTTGAGGGATCACATTCTTCCTTCTTAGTAGAGCCTTTGATGACTTCTTCATAACCCTTAGTCTTCTCTTCATTCATTATTTCTAGAAACCTGTAAAATTTCTCTTCAACTTTCTTTATCAATGATGTGGAACATTCTCTCTCTTCAATGTTCTTGTTGATCTTGACAACTTTAACTCTTAATGTAACAACTTCTTCTTTAAGCTTCTCACATTATTCTTCTTTCTTCTTCATCTGGATATTCACGACTTCTTCCTTTCTCTTTGCTTCTTCAAGTTGGGTCTTCAAGGAGACAATTTCTTCTTCAAGTCTTCTTTCATGTCGACTGAATTCTGCTTCAAGTTTATTTAAGTCCTCATATCTTTCCTTGAGATGGCTAGTCAAAATATTTTCTCTCTTATCTTCTTTCTTTCTTTGTGCTACTATTTATGCTTCCAAAAATTTCTTTTCTTCCAACTAACTTTTGCATGCTTCATCAATCCTTCTTGATGCATCCACTTGGACTTTTAGGTTTGTAATCATCTGTTGGACTTCTTCAAAACTTTCTTGACAATTGTTATTGACTAATTGTTCCTCAAGAGACTTTTTTTTCTTCCTTTCTTTCGTTAGTTTGTCTAAAGCACTGAATAATTCTGCTCCAAGATCAAGTATTCCTTCTTCACAGTCTTCTTCTTTTGAATCTGTTTGATGTGATGAGCATATTTCTTCTTGTTCTGATCCTACATCTTATTTAATATGCTCTGGTTTATGATGCTATGCGATAATGTGGAATAGATATCATGTACCTTATCCCAAAGTTCTTTAGTTGATGAACATTTTCCAACTTTATCTCTTACCAAATCAGGTAATCCTTCCCAGATGAAATCCATAGCTATTTTGTTGTTTCTTTTCAATTCCTTCTTGG
>ML798597.1:333031-347639 GCA_009831015.1 Picea engelmannii | reverse complement strand
CCCTCTTGCCTTAGTCGACCTCATGAGGGAAGGTGAGGAGTTTTCTAATCTAACGGCTGAGATTAGATTAGATGGGTGGCTGAGATTTGGTGTCTCTTCACTCGCCCTCACTTTAATCATAAAGTCACCTTTTAATTTGCATCTCAGAAATTAAATTGACTAAGACCCACATTAGGCACTTTCTCCCCCTTAGGCGCCTAGGGAAGAGAAACACCTGCCTTGGTACTTTATTTTAATTAAAAATTTAACAGGGATATTGTTCTAAGACAAGAGGGAAAGTCTGTAGTGACTTCCAAATGGATCTATAAACTCAATCATGCAGTTGATGGAAGCATCGAGAAATACAAAGCGAGATTTGTAGCCAGAGGGTTCTCACAAGTAGAGGGAATTGACTATGACGAGACTTTTGCTCCAATAGCCCGATACACTTCCATCCAATCTATCATTGCACTAGTTGCTTCCATGGGTCGGAAGCTACATCAAATGGATGTAAAGACAACCTTTCTTAATGGCGAAATTGAAGAAGAAGTTTATATCGAGCAACCATAAGGATTTGTTATACACAACAAAAGATCTCATGTGTGCAAGTTGAAGAAATCCCTATATGGTCTAAAGCAAGCACCACATGCTTGGTACGAGAAAATGGATGGATTTCTGATGAGTTTTGGTTTCCGCAAAAGTGTTGTTGATTCAAACCTATATTATCACATTGATGGCAATGAGTGTTTGATCTTGGTTTTATATGTGCACGACCTTTTCCTCACCAGTTCAGAGAGACTCATTGTTGAATGCAAACGAGCATTGACTGCTAAATTTGAAATGAAGGATTTAGGCTTGATGCACTACTTCTTGGGACTAGAGGTATGGCAGAGGACAGATGAGATTTTCTTGAGTAGGAAAATATACTGTGGAGATATTGAAAAAGTTCGGTATAACAGAATGCAAATCTATTCCCACACCAATGGTGATGGATTTGAAGAAGATGAGTGATATTGATTCAGGAGAGATTGATCCACACTTGTACAGACAATTGATTGGATCACTGATGTATCTGGTTAACACCAGACCGGATATATGTTATGCAGTGAATGTGCTTAGCCAGTTTATGAGCCAACCGAGACCGACACACTGGATAGCAGCAAAACATGTATTGAGATACCTACGAGGCACAGTTGGTTATGGCCTAAGATATGCCTCCAGTGTAGACTTGAGCCGTGAGGGATATGTCGATGCAGATTGGGCAGGGAGCGCAGTGGACAGGAAAAACACCTTCGATTGTTGCTTCACTTTAGGGTCTGCCATGGTTTCTTGGTGTAGCAGAAAATAGAGCTTTATGGCATGGAGTACCGCAGAGGTAGAGTACATTGCATTGAGTGTAGCAATCCGCGAAGTAGTGTTGCTTCGCAAACTTCTGACTGATTTATTCGACCATGAGATCGATCCTACTACTTTTCATTGTGATAACTAGAGTTGTGTGAAGCTCTCCAAGAACCCTGTGTTTCATGACAGATCGAAACACATCGAGATAAAATATCACTATATCAAAGACATGGTGCATAGGAAGACAATACACGTGCAGTATCTTCCTACTCATGAGAAGATCACAGATATCTTCACCAAACCACTTTCCAAGACGAAGTTCGAGTACTTCCGTGAGAGACTTGGTCTTGTGGAGAATGCCTCCCTAGCTGAGAGGGAGTGTTGATGATTACAACTGCATGAGACATCCTCTAAGACACATACCTGAGAGAGAGCCCCTGAAATGGGTGTGTGGCTCCTATCTGAGACAGAACTGGAATGTTGTGTTGGCCTCCTCCTTACAAAGAGTTGAAATGAACTCCAGATGATTCTCTTGTGTAACGCAGTGAGAAAGAAGATCTGTTGAGTTAGACGTGCATGTGGTTGAGCACATGTGAACGTGTGAATTCCCATGAGCTGGGTGCATTGTTCTGAGACAAAGATGAAATGATGTATTAGCCTCCTCTAAGTAGAGAGTTGAGATGATGAACTCCAGATGACTCTCCTGTGTAATGCAGTGGGAAAGAAGATCTGTTGAGTTGGACGTGCCTACGAATGATCACAGGTGAGCGTGATCCTAGTGGCTAAGCACTAGTGAGTGTGGTTCTCCTGTGAGACGCAATGAGATAGAGATGTGGACATCCCTGTGGATGTGCCTCTAGTGGCTGAGCACTACTGGATGTATAAGATCTCTTGTTATATTGTTCAAGAATCAGACTTACCTGTAACCCTAATTGTTATGTAAAGAGTATAGGTCGACCCCACCTTAATGTAAAAGATAATTAATATGGTAATTATTAATTATATAATAAGTTATTGAGGTCGGCCCTGTTGTGCCAATAGACACTTTTGTTGACAGGTTCAGTCTAATATAAGTAAAGGTAAATTCCCCATTGAGGAATCATATCACAAGTGTGAGTTTGGAAATTTCAGCAAGTACTTCTTCTTGGGAAAAGTGCGCACCTCTCTTGGGCACTAGTCTTCTAGGGTTTGTAAGAACCCTTTTGTGTGCTAGGTTTTTATGGTGGTGGAGGTCTTTCTCTTGAAGAATATAACAAAGGATTGGCTGGGTTTTCTTCCCTTGTTGAGAAGGGTTTCCTAGGATATTTCTTGTGTACTTGTGCATGGTGTTTCTTCTTGTGATCTTGGTTGCTGCAACAAATTGTTCATGGTTTAAGTAAAATGCTAAAATGGAATGAACTTCATGCTAAGCCTTGCCTATTGAAAAATCAACACTATCCACCCGATCACCAATCAATTGTGGTTCAATCGGGTCCACTCCCTCCATGTAGATAAATACATGTCCCCTCTTGAACAGTATACAATATCAAACATCCTCCAAGGTTGAGACTCGGAGCAAGTTAGCCCTCAACCCTGGAACAAAGAGAACTCCATCAAGCTCCAGGAGTCCCCATACTCGAGTTAGAATCTAACCCTTCCAACTCCACGTACATCTCGCGCCATACCTCCTTCCAACAAACAATCAAGTTTCCCCCTTCAAACCTTGCCCAAAAATCTCACTGCTCACTGTCACTCAGAACCCAAGCTCTGATACCATGTAGAAATTTAATGACAAAATCATCTTATAAAAAGTTTTGTCATACACTTAGCAACCTAGAGATAATTGTCTTTTATGAACTCTGAAATGTCTAAATCCACATTCAGAAATTACCATAAGCAAAAATACACATTGCTAAGCAATTTTGCAGCGGGATAAACACAATAAACAACAATCATTCAACTCAGAAAAACTCATAAATTTAGGCAATGCCAAGGAAAACCCCAATGTGGGGAAACCCAATGAGAGAGAGATTTTATTAGCTTCAGGAAGATATATCAGCAACATTAATACATTTACAGCCAAGAGAAATAACTTACATCACCCAACAGTCCTAACTTTCTGCTTTGGAAAATGTGCCCAAAAAATCTGTATTGTTGTATGGCCCTGCCCTCTTTCAGCACCTCGAAATCTATGCCAAATAGAAGTATGGACAACAACAAAAAACTGCCCAAAACACCAACATAACACTAGAAAATTGTCTTGATTTTCATGCAGCAATGTTGCCTCGAAATCCATGCCCTCCTCACTGTTGTACGGACTGTACGAATCCGTACAGTACAACCTCTCTAACAACAAGAAGTTACAACACTCACACATCGAATTTCCTTGGGATTTGTGTCCAGTCACTCTTGGAAAATGCACCGTTCTAGTTTCCCTCTCTTTCCTCTCTCAAGCTATCTCAGAAATCTCTCTCAATCTCCTCATTGTGTCTTGCATACTACCCAATGCATTCTCTTATAATCTGAAAGTGACCCTTCACCTTTTCCAACCCTAGATCTAATGACCAAGATATAATCTTGTCTTTACAAGATCAAGGGTCATGATTCATTCCCTCCAAAATAAATCACTTTAAAATATTAAAGTACATTTTCACTTTATAACATAAGTGCACTTTACAAAATAAAGTCACTTTAATATTAGAAGGTACACTTTATTCAAAATGGCACTTTCATAAAATAACCACTTTATCACAACTTTATAAAACCTCATTACAAAGTCAAGTGTCTAGTAGTGTAGGTACAAGGTTACTTCTGCATACAAGACACACATGCGGAGTACCTCACGAGCTAAAAAGCTAACAACATCCCCATATCCATATGTCTTCCACATGTGCCTTTGTTTTTGGATCCTTGCGTGAATTACCCCGTTCCTCTCTACGACTGGGCAAGGTAGAGATCTCCATCATCAACTTTGGATTGTCTGAAGCTTGACTACCTGTAGCAGCACCCCCCTCCAAATGAAACATCTTCCCCGACAGGCCCTCCCTCTTTCCCTCGACACACATGTTATAACGCAAGTTGTAGGTTCGGCAAAGCCCAACCCAACCACAAAGCAAGTGCTACAACCTGGGAATCCTACACCCAATGTCACCTCGATGTAGGTCCCACACTTCAAGGGTGACCAGGTCACTCTAGGGAGGTGATCTCGATGACCCTAGGGGAATTGAGATGGAGATGGAGGGAAATGGAATTGAAGCCCCTAGAGGTCAAGTCTAAGTGGAATAAAAAGTAGGGAGAGATGCCTTGCAAGTCAAGTAATTGTTGCCCCACAGGTATAGTACTTCTCTGGATGATTGTACATGCCCGAGAGACAAGAAAATACACTTTGCAATGATATATGTTAGTTGGATCAGCGAGTTAAGCTTGTTGTCCCTAATTTGCACCAATAAATGACAATTTATATCAGCAAATAAAAGATCTAAATCAACATACAAAGATCTAAATAAGTTAAGTAAATCAACATCAAGATTAACAATGAATATAGGTTGAAAAATGACACTTAAGAAGCAAAAGAAGATGACTATTGTAAACATGTATTTTCTACAGAAAATTGCAGCCTTATGGTTGTAATATTCAATGGTATGCAACAACAAAATCAACCATGGAAAAGTGCCAATAACTAGTCCAAAAGGTGTGCCCTAGTTAGTAGAGTAAGTGAACAAAATTTAGGAGTTATGACTAGTAGTTTATCTAGGTTAGATCAGCCCTAATGGTTGTAGGTTAGGGTTTGTAACAAAAATCAAGGTAATGGGAGAGAGGGGACACCCTAGTAGGGGAAGACTCCTCTCAATGAGGCAAATCAACTTTAAGCAATAAACCTTTTAAAAGATACAAAATTGTTTCCCAAGGCAATGCTTTTATATCTCCAATGCGAAAAAGTATGACTAGTGCCTTTACTATTGGGTTAATGGAGTCGAAAAAACAAATAGCTAGAGAAGCTACCTGCTTGGGGGTGTAGGCCCTTTTACTTCCCAAGGCAAGTTTCTCTAGCTAGGGTTTAAGCTAAGAGGGTGTATGCCCTTATACTTCTCTTAGAAAACCTTAATGTAATCAATGAGATTAAGCATAAAATGATGAAGACTATGGTTGGGGTGTAAGCCCTTATACTTCCCACCTAGCACCTAGCCTAACAATACTTGACTTGAAAAAATGATAGCATAATAGTAAAAGACCATATGAAGATCAAGAGAAATGCCAAGATAATCCACCATAAGAGCTAGAAAACATCATCCAAGGCTAGCACTAGACTTCCTCCATCAACCATTCATCAATATAGCCATATACAAGTGCACAAGAGATAAAAAGAGCCAAGTGTAGCGAAAATTTTAGACAAAGTCCTCTCACAATGAGGGAGTGTTATGATTAAAATGAGATCTTATGATCTCTATTTATACAAAATGTAGCTAACATAGTTTGTCCACAAATTAAGGAGTAAAACACAAGATTAGGGGTCAACAACCCTAATCTTGCCCTCTTAACCAAGTAAAATTAAACAATTCACTTAAAATTTCACTTTTTTCACAAATAAAACCCTAATTTAGGAGGATGTGACCCCTTTAGGGGACATTTTGCCACTTTGAGGAAGTCATTGGTGTTGGAGAAGCGTGGATAGGCCTCCAAAGGCCACATGTCAAGCATCTAAGCACTCTCATCATGGTGAAGACCCTTCTCCTCCTCAAATGCCCATGTGTCAAAAGAGTGGCACCTCACCACCATGCCCTAGCTCCCAAGATCATGACGTCAAGTTCAAAAGTGGAACATTTTTCCCCTCTTGGGCAAATTGTTTGGCAAGTAAGGGGTGGGCTAGGTTGTCCAAGTCATCATCAAGGCCGTCCAAGTCTGATCTCTCTCATCTGGCATGCAGGCCCCTAGCATCCAACCTGTGGGCTTGTAGCCCCATGGAAGCCCAAGCTAGGTTTGTTCTCCCAAAACTGTCCACCAGCTAGGTCCTGAAAAGACAAATGAGCATGCCCTCCAAGGATCTCAAGTAATAACATCATGATAAGTGAATCCAATCCATAAATAATCCATCTAAGCATGTGCATCAAATATCACTATATCAAATAATTAACAGCTCAAAAACACTATGCGATTTGTCAAGATTAAATATGGGAGGGTTGACGAGGTGTCATATTGGGTAGATCTTTCTCTAGGTCAAGGAGAGCTTCCAAGTGGTCCCTCTCTAAGCCATGTAAAGTGTATTAGGTGGATGGGGTCAAAACTCAATGGGCATAGGGCTCATGACATACAAGGGGTCGTAGTGTCTCATTGTGTGGTACTTTCATCTGCAATGCACTTTTTCCAAGCCCATCAACTACCTTTTATCTTTCTTTCTTTAGATTTTCTTTCATAATATCATAAGGAGAGATTGAAGGTCACTGCCCTGGCGTGGTGACCAGGTGATGGCAATGTCACCCACAAACACCTAATGGAAATGAGAAAGCTCGCTCGTGATGAGACCCCATTTCTCTTAGTCGTACAACTGAGAGCCATTACCCTGGTTTGGTGACCAGATGATGACAATGCCATACCACTAGATATCCATGGACGTGATAGGTCGGCTCATGATGAGACCTCCTATCCTTCAACTAGCCTTTCAAGCATTCTTTATTATATTGTGGGTCCCCTTTACTCAAAGATAAGCGTTTCATTGCTTTCTTGGGTGATCCTTGGGCGAAGCATCTGGAAGGTTTATACAATGCTTTTATCTTTTACCCAACATCAATCCCTCTAGGCCTTCGACCCCTTCTTCCCATAGAATGAGGGACAACCCCTTCTTGGGTCAATATACCCTAAAATCCCAAGAGATAAGGAAATGGAGGGGAATAATGATGGAAAGTGGTAAGTATGGTCGAGAACGGTACGATGGCTCATTAAGGGAGTTCCCAATGGCAAACCCATCCCCAAGGAAAACCACTTACTAGGGCACAATGTCAACCACCAAGGTGAAGCAAGGCAAAATGAATAATGTTCAAGCATATATCACGAAATCTAGAGCAATCTAAGATACAACATAATCAAATGGATTAAATATTGAAATGATGCTCACCATAATACTGACTTGTACCTCATGGAGCAAGGCCCATTGCCTTCCGGAAGCCAGCTGATGTGGTGGATGCCATCTACAAACATGTGACCATTTGTGGTGGTGAGTGAGCTTCCCATCTGTGCAAAAGGGTATTGTTGGTCATGTAGTCTCTCAACACTCCATATCTACAACCTGAGGGCCTCTAGACATAATCTCCTTAATTATCCACAAAATGGAGTTTTTTGGGACTCACTAGGACAATTGTCAACCCGATTATCAAAGTTCGGGCTTTGGACATTCGATTGGATCTCGATATTGGGTTGGAGCCCGAAGTCCTTTTCCACCCAGTCTACCTTGCATCCCCACATCCATATGTCTTCCACATGTACCTTCGTTTTTGGATCCCTGCATGAATTACCTTGTTCCTCTCTACGACTGGGCGAGGTCGAGATCTCCATCGCCGACTTTGGAATGTCTGAAGCTTGACTGCCTGTAGTAGCACCCCCCTCCAAATGTAACCTCTTCCCCGACAGGCCTACCCTCTTTCCCTCGACACACATATAGAAATTGAGCCAAGGAGGAAAGAATGGGAGATTGAGCAAAGGACCGATGACTTCCAACAATATCTGGTTGAAAAACACCTCAGAGGAAAATGAGCAAAGATTGATAGACCCTCAGCATACATCCCCCTAATTAATGTCCTTCGAGCCGATAAAAGAACTTTTATCACATAGATATGATGCAAATTATGATGTTGACGACCTTCAGCCTCTACAACACTCTGGAGTATGGCGATTGCACTCTCCACGCATACCAAACTAAAAATCACCATAGCTTCACACCGAGCATATTTAATTAACAATCCATCCCTACGCATGTCTTGCTTAAGGCTTTGACGGGTGGTGGGATGGCCATTCATTACGTGTACCTCCATGTTCTTTAGAATGACACTCCATCTGGGGGAGGACAAATCATTTTAAAAGGGGAAGGCAATGTAATAAATATAAATATAAATATATGTAAATATAAATATCATTAAATAATAATTAATAATTAGTAATAATGAAAGGACACGACTCTCAATGAAAGGTCTCTCCCGCTTAGGTATATATTTGGGGCCCTCATTGTAATCATGATATCATTTTCATATTTACCAATTATATTTATTCTTATGGATCTCTCTATTTTATCCTACTTAAATTGGATATTTTTATAGTTATCAAACAAGTTTGTTTGTAACAGTTAGCTTTCTTGTTTAGAAGTGTTGTAGATGTATGACATATCTAAGAAGGTAGGTGGTTTTGTGGGAATCATATGCTATCTCTCAAATCATTGTCATCAATGTTGATCTAAGGGAAAAAGAGACCATTCAATGGATTTGGTTCAAGTTACTAGCTATCCCACTAGAACCATGGAATGAGTGTTCAATCGAGGTAATTTCAAGGCTACCAATGATAGAAATTTAAGAGGGAATCTGAAAGTTGTTTCTTAACCATAGATTTTGTGTGCATTCCTTTTAGGTGCTCACATTGCCAAATTTACTGTCATTTGAAGGGTGAATGTGTGAACATTAAGAAGACTAAGTTTGAGGCAAATGATTATGAAGGCATTTCCAAGGATCTAGAGATATCTCTACATAACATTGATAAGAGTGTTGTGATGGGGGATATTGCAAATCAAACATTAAAGATCAATAGTAAAAAATTCTATAGGTGATAGTGAATTATACTAAGGAGTTAGTGAAAGAAACCATGATTAGTGGTTCTTGGAATGTAGAGGAGGACGAGTCACAGATGATGTTTGGGCATAAATTGGGGCTAATGGGTAGGTGTGACCAAGCTCATGTTGACCTAATCTGAGCAATTGATAAAGGATTTAGAGGTATGTATAATTTAACTTCTTTTATGAAATCTCCTTAAAAGATTATTAATGCTATGGATATATCGATAGGGTATATTGAAGGAGTGATGGATAACCCTATTGTTGTGGAGACTGAAGGCTCCCTTTCTTGTCCTAAACATTGCTCGGTTGAGGCTATTGTTCCTTTCTTTCAATCCTTGTGCTAAATCCCAATCAAATCAATCAATTGAGGTATTAAAAGCCTCTCCTCCCTTACAGAGTTGTGACCCAACTATAGTATCCAAGAGATGATATCACTTACGATCGTCCAAGTCCTTGGAGGGAGAATGTGAGGGGGTGAGGTTTGTTGGTGGTTAAGGGCTTCACATATGGAAATATTTGAGCCATATCTTGGTGGGTAGGAGCTTGTTTTTGTTTATAACGCAAGAAAAAGTGCAGAGAGATGATAGAAGAAAAATAAAAAACCATTGTAAGGGTAGCTTGGATCAAGTTTAAAATATGATGGTTTTATCCTTTATCACTAGGGGCTTACGAGCTCCCCATGAAAAAAGTGCCATTGAAGAAACAATGAAACAATGAAAGATGGGGAGAGAGATAAAATCTTGTTATCCTCTCTTTAGAAAGGTTGGTGTTTTCTTGCTTATGATGTTGTAGCTAAATTTGGAGGTTTGGTGATAGGGTGGAACCAATCTCTCACTTTGTAGAATTAGAACTAATTGCATTTGGAATATGGAAAGCACTATTTTCTCTAGAATTGGGGATGTCCTTTTCATTGTTTAATATCTATGGAACTTATAGCTTTGGTTGATTCAAAAACATGGATGGGGAAAATGTTCATGACCCTGATCTAATAGCACTAACTCCCACCTGGAGGAATTTTAGGTTAAGGAGAGATGGTGTTTCCAAGGGATCGGATTATTTTATGGTTTTCAAAGCAATTATAGATAGGGTTGGAAAACGTAGAACATGGATTGGATGGGGTGGTGTTTCTAATCATGTGCTTGTGTTCTTTCAAATTGAAGGAAGAGGATGATAGTGTTGACAGGTCTAAATGGCCTATCAAGCAGATGAGGAAAAACACATGATGTCAGGTCCCAATCAGACCTACTCTCATTTGGTGCAGTGTTTCCCGCGAGTATATGGGCCTCGTTGTCGCTCATAATTAAAAGAATAAAAAGGGAAAAGACAACAGACTGCCCCCCAAAAGAGTTTTATCTAATCCTAAGGCTAATTAAACAAAAAACAAACTAATCTAATCTAACTACTTCTAACCTATCCCGGGAGCAAAACTAGAAGATGAGCACAACTTAAGATGATATCTTGAGCAACATAAATAGTTCATGACAACCAAGACATGTTAGCACAATAATATTACAAAAATTGTCTCCAATAGTTGAATAAGAAAATTGTAACATCATCCTTGCACTCATAAGAAATCACAACTACATAAGCATTATAGATACTAAGCACATAAATAGTTTGCATGATCAATACCTAGAAAACTTAAACCACAAATACCAGCGTATAATAGTCCCACAAGCATTTGCAAACAATTGTGACTTCAGAAATGTCTTATGCTCTTTATTACTCAGAAGTAATAGTACCCTCCATTGTTACAAAGGGAAAAAGTCTCATTTGCTTGACAAGCCATTCATACTCGTCAACAGATAGGAAGTCTTTGTGGCCAATTAGGTTTAACTTGTACTGGTTAAATGATGAACACTTGTTAAAATAAGTAATTTTTCATTTTAGAAGGAAAAAAACCTTGGGTTGGATGGGTGGTGGATTGACTTATTTTGAGGCTTCTATCATTGGTTGGAGGATGACGTCTTAGTTGTAGTAGAAGAATCAAGAATTTTAGGGAAGCTATTAGGGTCCTTTAACTTTGTCTTTTTGGCTTTTATTCCTAAGAAGCATAATTCCACCTCCTTTGATGAGTTTATACCTATATCAGTTTGTAACTCAATCTATAAGATCATATCCAAAATGATTGCTTGAAGACTATAACCAATCTTATATGAATCCATTTCTTTGGAGTAGTTTGGGTTCTTAGAAGACGAGCAAATTCATGATGTAATTAGAGTTGCCCAAGATGGCCTCCATTGTATCAAGTCTAGAAAGTTATTTGCAATAATGATAAAAATTGATTTGTCTAAGGCTTATGATAGGATCGATTGTTTTTAAGTCTTATTCTCATTGATATTGGTTTTGTCCTTCCGTTTATAAATTGCATATACGGATGTTTGAATTCTTCCCCCTTTTCAGTGCTTGTGAATGGATCGATGTTTTGATCTAAGAAGGGGTAATTTGTTGGAATAGAGTTGGAAGGATATGAAGTTGAACAATGGAATAGTTTTATCAATTGATTGCAAGTAAGTTACATTCATCTTACAGAGGAGGAAGATCCATTTGTTTGGTCTAGGAATCCAAATGGAGATTACACAACAAGTTTGGGATATAAATTCATGTTCTTAAAGGGAGAACATGCAGAGTGTTGGTGGTGGAAGCCATCGTGGAAGTTGAAAGATCCTATTAAATCAAGAATCTTTTTGTAGTTGGCTCTAAGCAATAAAGCATTAACATGGGATTTGCTGCAAAAAAGAGCATGTTAGGGACCTAGGTTTTGTGCTTTGTCTAGGGATGATGGCGAAAACATCCAACATTTACTAATGAACTATCCGTTCTCTAAAGAAGCTTGGAAGGAAATATATAGTCTGGCATGGGAGATGTTAGGCAACAAACACCCAAATAGCATAAAAACATAAAGAGAAGTAACTCCACGCCTTGATAAGATAAGATATGATAATTTTGTTAATGTCTGACTAATGAACACACAAGTAGGTCAAAGGGATTGTTCAGTACAATGATGTCATTAAAAAGAAGGAGTGCCAAAAGGTCTCCTATAAAAGGAAAGATGCAGAAAATAAAGTAAAGTAAGGTATAGTAGTAGGAAGTGAGATCTAAGCTGAGGCATGAACAACCCTTGGCCCCAAGCCCAAAGACCTACTCTAAAGAGGAGATGTACGATAGGAGAAGATCTGAAATCAAGAGGAACCGGGGGTAATGAAATAGGTATGTCATGGAATGGACCCATCTCTCCTACCATATGAGGCCGAATGAAGAAACATGAGTATAGTAGGATGTTCAGAGGGGGAACTAGTGAGATGCTTGGATTCTCCACTACGTTGCAAAGTAGAAGAGGTAGTACATCGATTAGGCCTAGGGGATGTCATTCGTTTCCTAGGAAGGGATCTAGTCTGGTCATGTTGTTGAAATATCGTGGGACAAGGGAAGGTTCCACGGGTCCGCACCGATTTGGAGTTTGGAGTTTCATTGGTGTTGATCTGTCTCTTAGTGCCCCTTCCTGAGGGTAGCAATGTGAAGAAGGAGATAATCTGTTGAATATGGTTTGGTCTCATAGGAGGCTAAAGAGTATGGGCTTAGAGCCCGAGGGCCTCCTGTATGTATAAGRCTAAGCACCATTGACCATGATACTTGAAGAAGCCAGTGAGCGTTTGGGTCCCCCTAAATAAACAATGAAATCGCCCCCTGATCTCATAATAGATGGGTCAACGAAAGATGAAGTGCTCCTTAGTKTTGACCTCCTGTAGCTAGCATAGCTGGAAAATCATGTCTGGTCAATTGATTTGGTGGTTTGTCTCTACCCAAAGTCTATGAGAGCCTACTCTGAACTAGCCTAGAGGAATGCAAAGAGTGTGTATCCAGTGGCAATGTATATCATGGTCGAATGATGAACCCATCTCTAAGATCCAAGAAATGCTCAACGTAAAAGGCCTTCTTTGGGCGTAACCCACCGGGAGGGTCGACACAAGTGATCTGGATAAATTGCCTATAAAGGTCATCCATGATCTTGTTCAACCCCTGTCTAGTTGGTAGGAGTTGGCCATGCACGCCCAAGGAATATCTAAATGGAGGGAGATGATCTATCTGAATGCCCATAGACTCTAAATGATCTGAAACCCCMGTCAACCAACCTCAAAACTGGCTTGGTAGGCTAGAGAGGGAAATCCTCTCAAAAGATAAATAGGCCAAGTACAKGTATCGAGATTGCCCCTTTGCTAAATTAGTGAAGCTCRGGATGCGATGCAGAAAAGAGACTAGTCTGAACACTGTCTCAAGTGGGAAGGGGTGAGCCCAAAACTATGTTAGGATGATGTGTTGAGGAACTATCTACTTGCATCTAATGATGCATCGAAGGAGGAGGGTCTGGTGAATTAGATAGAAGAATGAATGAGGAGCCTCTCTGAGGGGGCAACCTTATTTTACAATATAACAAATGTACAAGATGAGATGCTTTCTAAAACTAGGTCTTCTTGGTATATCTATATCTATATCTATATACGAGACAAAGGGTACAATTATAATTAAATGGTCTAGTCAACCAATAAGGACAACACTAATATAACAATAGAAATCTAATAACAAAATATTTGGGGCTTAACATGCCCCTCATGTTGGCTTCAACACTTGATTAATTTTGGATATTTCTGCATGAAGAACTCATATTCCCTTGTCACCTATTTTATTGCCAGGTTCTTCCACTTGATGAGTTACTCAATAATTTCTTGATTTAATAGTTGCTTGATCATTGTTCCAAGGCATGTCATACCACCATTCTGCCAAGGGCAATCACTTGACCCATTGTGTATGTTTATTAGATGCAAAGCAATGAAGATACCCTTCTAGACATTTATTCACAAACTCAGTTTGCCCATCGGATTGAGGATGTCAATATATGTGAACCAATTGTGTACCCAAACAAGAAAATAATTCAATCCAAAAATTACTAGTGAAAATTGGATCTCTAACACTTACAATAATCTCGGGAATTCCATGTAGCTTTTGAACTATTTTCATGAATATTGTACCTACTATACTTGCTTTAAAAAGATGAGAAAGAGAGTGAAAATGGACATACTTTGTGAGTCAATCCACCACTACCATGATGTCATTCTTTCCTTTGGACTTGGGTAGACATGTAATTAAATCCACTGAAACCTCTTCCCAATGTTGACTTGGTATGGTTAATGGTTGTAGGAGATCTATGGCCTTGATTGCCTCTCCTTTGTTTTGTTGGCAAACCACACATTCAACCACAAACTTTTGAACATCAATTTTAAGACCTTCCTAGAAAAAATCCTTTGTTAAGGCCCCTAAGGCCCTAACACTCATTTGTTATTATTTTATTAGTTATGGTTAGGTCGACTTAGTGGTAGGTTACATCATGCTCACTTCATCTCCTATTTATAATAAAGGAGATTAATTTGTATAGGTATTTTATCTTGTGCATTGAATATATTGTAAAAGGAGGTTTCTCCCTTGAAGTGGACTTCTAATATT
>ML798597.1:289714-311025 GCA_009831015.1 Picea engelmannii | reverse complement strand
TTTCATTTTTTTAAGATTAATAAAATTGCATATTTTAAAATTTAAAATTTTAAAATATATATAATTTTGAATTTCAAATATAACTTATATTTAATTTATTTGAAACATGAAATAGATTTAATTTCAATCATGACTTCGAATACAATTTATCCCATTGCAAATATAACATGGCAAACTTGCATAGCAACTAGTCCTTGCCTTTGTGATTGAGACAATGGAAAAATAACAAGTGACAACAAAAACAAGGTAAAATATTTTTCAATATTGATGTGGTCGTGCTACATGCTAATAGATTAAGACAATGAAGCAAGGTAAAATATTTTTCAATATTGATTTAGTCATGCTACATGCTAATAGATTAAGACAATGAACCAAGGTGCAATATTTTTCGACACTAATGTAGTCATGCTACATGTTAATAGATTAAGATAATGAAATGAGGTAAATGAACCAAAGTAAAATATTTTTCAATACTGATGTAGTCATGCTACATGTTAATAGATTAAGACATTGAACTAAGGTAAAAAAAAATTCAAATATTGATGTAGTTATGTTACATGCTAATAGGTTAAGACAATGAATTGATGAAAACAATGCAAAATATTTTTTAGTAGTTCATGCTAATATATTAAGATAATGAACTAATGAAACCAATGTAAAATATATTTTCCACACTAATTATAGTCATGCCAATAGATTGAAATTATATGCTTATAAGTATGTAAAATGGAAGTTATAAAATGAAATACAACTATGATGTAGTTATGCTAATAAATTAAAATCATATGATTATATAGTAGTGTTTAACTATGATACAAAACACAATAAGATAAAGGTTTTAAATGTTTATTTACTAGCATTTACAACTAACTTATGTGAAATGAGAAACAATTATGATACAAAGCACCAGAAGATAAAGATTTTAGCACTTTGGCTTGTGGAACATTATGAGTTGTTGATGAGTTATGAGACATAGGGAAATTTCAAACTCTGCATCAAATACAAACTTTAATTCTTGCAACTTTCAAAGAAAAAAAGACTAAGTGGGTAACAACATTGAAATAATAACAACTTCAATTCTTGCAACTTTCAAAGAAAAAAAGACTAAGGGGAAGTGACATTAAAATAATAATTTGACTACAATAACATCTATGTAACCAATTAGCACTACCCATATGTGGAAGGTAGTAAATGATCATGTGAAATGAGAGATAATTATGATACAAAGCATGAAAAGGTGAATCTTTTAGCACAACGGCTCCATGTGATGATATGTTAAGGTAAACTAGGAGGATGAAATTTTTGTTACAATTAAGTTTAAAAAATGGAAAATTTCCCTAGCTGCCTTTATTATTCAGTTCAATTAAGAAGCAAATTACCTTGGAGTCAAACCAATTTGAAAATTAGCCATTCAACTAATCCACTAATATGTTGATTCTATATACCTCAGTAATATCTTGTTTAATCAATATATATACTAAAAGACACATCTAGTTCATGGAAGTCACGTGTTCTTTCATTAACAAGGCAAATAAATTTAAGTACATTGTAGAACATCGTACATGAAATTTTGAAGGAATACGAGTTGAAAAGAAGAAAAAAAATATGCTAGAAAAGGTATTTGTAATATTAAAAGAGGTATTTGTAATATTAAAAGACATGACACCAAACTAGAGGAAATTTTATTTGTATACTAAGAAATTTAGTAGACACAATGTGTGCATGCATCATAATAGAGAGCTTCAATAATAAGCCTTAAGTCTCTTTCTCAAATTTTTAATGGTACAAAAAATTGAAACTCATTGAATAATGATGATGATGGTTAACATCTAGTGAGATCAAAATTGGTATATCAGACCTTAATAAAAGCAAGAGATTACTTGGATTTCCTTAAAATGTTATTTTGATGCTTGAAAAACATTAAGAGAACCGTTCTAATATCACTAAAGTTGTGATGACTTAGAAGGTTAGGAAGGTCGGTATTGTGACAAAAAAATTGAAATTGGGAGCTAATTTGGGTATACACAGGGCATTCTAGGAGAACTTTATTTTCATCTTCAACCCACTTGGTGTCACAAAGGTGAATTTTTTTTTTCCATGGTGTTTTGGGGATTTCCCAACACCTAGTGTCACTATGCAGCTCATGAGAATTAGTTCTTATTTTAGCAATATTGTTTCTCTTCTTTACACTAGTCAAAACAGAGAGATACTTTTGATCTTCAAGGTAGGGTTAACCACCTCCTTATAACATCTTAATTTTCTTTATCCTCTAATTCTTTATCGCACCATAGATTCTCCTTAAATTTATCTTGTACAATATTTTTAATATCATCGGTATTCTGCAGAATAACTTCTTTTATCACCAATGATTTAGCCAAGACTTGGCATCATTATGTCATCCCCGATTGAATAAATAAAAATAGTGAAGTCTTCCCCATGTTGAACTAATTGACCTCTATAGTTTACACCTCGTCACACACACCCCTTAACATTCTTTAAACATTAGCATTTTAGTGCAATGTTCTAGACATCAAAACTGATAAAATGCAAATTGGAGATAAAAGCTAGAGTGTCCCCTTAACATTCTTTAATCATTAACATTTTAGTGCAATGTTCTAGACAACAAAACTGATAAAATGCAAATTGGAGCTGAAATCCAAAGTGTATTTCTAAGGATTGGAAAAACATCCAAAGGATGAAAGGAAAAGAAATACATGATCCAACTAATCCACAATGTTCACAAGGACTGAGTAATAAACCTTTTTGGATTTATCTTTCTCTCTATTCTATTTCATAAATGTAAGAAACCTATAGAGATGGGTATCTGTATACAACATGAGACTTTGATTCAAATGAATTTAAAATAAAGTCTCAATTTTAAATCTTCTATATCCTCCAACACAGTCAACTCAACAAACTTGAACATAGCTCAACATAAGGTCCAAAATGTTCTTCACACAATCATCAATAGACATCATTATGTATATTGTACAATTGACATAATACAAAATATGTGAATTTAAGGTCTACCACTCCTTTCAATTGTGCCCATAATGATCTTTATATATTTTTAATAGACTCATGTACCTTGTAGCATTCAAAAATCTTTGTATAAGAGACAGCAAAATGTGTCACTCATTTACCTCTAGCTCACACTTTCGAGTCACTTGAGTAATTTGTTTTTGGCACAAAAGAAGCAATCTCATGGAAATCAAACTCAGTAAGAAAACATTCAATCATGTTTAGTTTCTGCCATAGTTTCTCCAAATCTTACAACATTAAGGAACCCATGACTAGGTTCTCCATAGTTCCTCCAAACTTTCTAATAGTAAAGTATCTTTATAACAGTCTCAAACCTTCATCTTTGTCATATCCAAAAACGATTAGAGTTCTAAGACTTTCCTATAGTACATCATATCCTTGACTACAAAAATAATAGTGGAGACAAACAATTAATATATAATGGAATAACTACAAGATTTCACTTTATATATTTTTATTAAATATTGTATAGCGAATTGAAAAGTCAACGAACAAGTAATCACATTCCTCTCATACATGTCCTGAGAGTCTCTGCACTCTATAAGATGCCCAATGCCAAAGCTCTTCCACTTTAACTTATTGTTCTAAGACGTTGCCCTCTGTTTCACAATTCACTCTTTGATATATGCATCCTAATCTTATAGTAAAATGCAAAGAAATTAAATATTTTAATGGCTAAAACAAATTTAAACTCAAAAGCAGTAGAAACTTTTTTGAAAACAATTCCTCAAACAATTAAGTAAAATCTTTAAATGCTTCACTAAAGAACCAAATGATGAATACACAAACAAATTGATAAAAACCTCGTTTACGAAACACACACACAAAAAATTCTTCATATGTATAAGCATGCAAATAAATAAAAGCGTTGATTTAAAACTACTTGTAGCATAATGGACAATTGATTAGCCATATCCAATATAAGTTTTTGTCGAGACTTTTTATCCTTGTTTTGATAACAAGTTGATATTGATGAGCATGAGGTAGGACGCGTGGCAATGTGAGATATGTGGATAAAGCCAGGGTGGGGTGGGGATTCGGTAAGAAGTTGTTTACTTTGCTTTTAAATAAATGTATTTGGAGTGTTTTGTCATTACTACTTTTGAAGGCACCATTTTATTTACAATACTGAAATTGCAACATATATACTTTCGTTTTAGTTTTAATGCATCTTTTATTTCAAGTTTTTCACCAATTATCATACTGTTCAATTCTGTTTGGATTGGGATCATTAGGAAATGAAGTCATTGCAAATGAAATGTTAGGAATATGCATATATGATTTCATTGGTCATTTGATAATAATTTATGCAATTTAGAATGGGTGTGTATGTTCATAAATGATTTAATTTTATTTAGTAATTAGAGTTATGGTTATCTAATTGCGTGTACATTAGTTGGATATGTTAGAATGTAGCAACATTATTTTAATTATGAAGTTAGTAAACTAAGTTTGTGTCCTAGATTATTCTATGCTCCTTATTCAGTGCTATCAATTTCAAGGTAGCAGGTCTCTTTGGTGTTTGCTTCCCCATATGAATTGTAGGACGCCAACATTGATTTTAGTGAAATTCTGTCAGAACACTGTGAGGTATGATTTATTATTGACTGCTATATCATGGCTTATCCACACATTGCCAACATTTCAAACATGGATTGTTTCGTTTTCCATTTTCGTATCTATGCTAGGGAACTTGGAAGCCATGAAAAATGCAACACGAGTATAAATTGGGTACTATAAAATATATAAATCAATGTTGAGAAATTTTCAATATCCTTTTCTTGTGATTGGAAAGGGGAATGCAATATTTTTCAATGAGCAGAATTGAGAATGATAGTTGGTTGTCAAGAAGGTGCCAAATAATTATGATCAAAGGAACATTATCTGAAATTTTCAGCATCCAAGGTACCATCTATGATCTATTAGATCATTCATATTTGTTGATTGGTTTAAACAATGCCGAAACCATAGGAATTTTGGAAGGGAATGATATTTGATGTCAGGGTTACTTATGAAGCTTGTTCAAGGGGATCTTGAGTTCAAATGAAAGGAGCATTAATTTCTCAAGAAGATTGCTTGAAGGATCCCTGAGAAAATTTTTCTGGGCATAAGTATGCAGGGGACACTTTTGAGAAGCATGGCTTGCATTATTCATATGGGTTGGGTAGATCATTGGTGTATGGATAGATGCATTCCTATCTCTCTCTCTATGTGTGTTTGTGTGTGTGTGTGTGTGTGTGTGGATAGGGAAAAAGTTGGTGACTCCACTTGTCAATGTGCCTGCCTCCTAGTTTGCTTGATGATCATTGAGAAATTTGTTTTGGGCATAAGTGTGCAAGGGGGGACTTTGGAGAAGCATGGCTTGGGTTACTCATATGGGTGGGTAGATGGTTGGTGTATGATTTCATGCATTCCCCCTCCCGCCGCCGCATCTCTCTCTCTCTCTCTCTCTCTCTCTCTCTCTCTCTCTCTCTATATATATATATATATATATATATATATGAAACGTTGGCGACTCTAGTTGTCAATGTCTCTGCCTCCTAGTTTGCTTAATTATGGGTGCATGCTTGTGCTTGATTTCTCTTCTCTTGATTATGAGATGAATTTTGAAAATGACATATCTAGCTTAATATTTATCCCCAAAGGTTTTGATCCAGGTGGATATCGGTGTCCATCCACCTATTCCATAGGCTCGAAAAACAGTTTTCCATCTTGGCAATTTTTCGGGTTCCAAACTTCTGGGGCCGGTTTGAGGCCTTAAACGACGTTTTTTGGGGATTTGGGGCCCAAGTGACTATTAATGACTTTGAATTGGGGCATTCGAAAATCGTTCTTCTCTGTTAGACCTTTCCAACGGTGTATCGAGCACCCCAAGCAGAGATTGTATGCAAAAGTTATGCTCCGGGGAAGTTGACGTATCAACTACCCCCATCGGGGCCACAAACCTTTTGGATTTTCATCTTCCGAGGTTAGGGTTTTGGATTTTACTTATTTTAAAAGGGCCTTTGGAGCCTCATTGTAACAATCATCCTCGAGCGAATGTGAGTAGCCATCACATCTCTTCTCATAGATAAGCTGCCACCATTCTAGAGAGTCTTTCACTCTGTATTTTTACTGTCTCTGTACATTTCTTTCATTAATAGAAATCATGTATTACTGTATTTCTTTGTTTCTAGAAATATTTATGTGTATTTCATTGTAATATCTCCGCTTTCATTTCGATCTAAAAAATAATCTGGATTAGTGGTATCAGAGGAGACTGCTCTTGATCGTTTTTCAATGCATGTCCCCGACGAGGCCTGAGTATAGCAAGTTGGGTCTCAAGCTTGTCTCTCTTGAGGACAATTGCTCTCGCACACCCAAGAAACCCTCAATGGCGGAAGAAAAGAAAAACGACGGAGCAGAAGATTCTATTAATATGTTTCTTGAGCAAGCTCTCACGCGACAAAGGGACAAAATGATGGAGATTTTTTCCCACATCCTTCAACGACTGCCGATAAAAACAGGCACGTCTTCATCAAGAGGCCACTTTGGAGGCACCTCGCCTTTCAAGGTACAGGTTAATTTTGATATTCTCGTATTTGAAGGTCAGATAGATGCATATGCCCTAGACAAATGGTTAAATCTGCTAGAAGGTTATTTCTCTGTTCACCTTTTTTCTGACAGGGAAAAGATCAGCTTTACACTCCTTAAGGCTCTCCCCCATGTCAAACATTGGTGGGAAACTTACTGGGAGCAAAGTTCCACAGAGGAGTTTGGAATATATGGGGTCGAGCCCATTTGAGATTTTTTTGTGGATGCGGTAAAGGAACAGTATTACCCTGTTGACAACTATGAGGACCAGTATATGAGATGGACCAGATTGCGGCAAGAAAGGGGCCAAGCAGTTCCGAAGTTCACCAATACCTTCCATACCTTGCGCACCAAGTTGGGTATCAAGGACTCTAAACGAAATTTGGTTCTAAAATACCGCGAGGCTCTACACAGATACATCCAAACTGAAATGGATTTTTGGACATCTCATCACTCGGTTCTGCTTATCGATATGCTGTTAAAATCGAGCAGAATTTTAAGCACCAGAACAAACAAGAGTTTGGGTCTGCAAGTCCATAACAACCAAAGTATGATAAAGACGACCCTAAAAAATAGCTTCCTGAAAACCAGTATAAGCCACAGGAAAAGAAGGGTCACGGAAAGACGAAGAAGGACACTGGAAAATGGTGTGATTTCCACAAAATCCCATGGCACAACACCGATGAATGTCACTCAAAACAGTCATTGGTGGCCGAGATAAAAGAGGAGGAGCCGAACCCTGATTCAGAACCTGATTCAGAAAATATCGATAGAAGACAGATCATCGACGTAGATCCCACTGTTATTGTCGTGACCGCAACAATTCAACTAGAAGAATCAACATATGTTGAAGAGGGGGAGCGCCTTTTTCATTCACAGATGTGGGTGAAGGGGACTCCACTGTATTTTATTGTTGATAGCAGAAGCCATAAGAACCTCATCTCAGTAGAGGTCGTCAAACAGTTGGGATTGTCGACAACACCACACCTGTAACCATACAACATCGGGTGGCTTTGCCAGGGACGTGATCTTTGTGTCAGCCCATAATGTCGATTGTCATACGACATCCAACCCTTCAAGGATGAGGTATTATGTGATGTTGCCCCACTGGATGTTTGTTATGTTCGCTTGGGCTAGCCATATATGTGGAAACGCCATGCTATTTATGAGTCTCGACCCCGCAATGTCATTGTTTCTCTGGGGGGTCATCTCTACAGAATACCAGAGGTAGTTCTAACTACTATTCCACCTAAATAGTGCCGCAAGGTAGTATCTCATACTACAAAATTCATCTTCTTCACAATCTGTTCAAAAGGTGAACAGAAGGACACTGTAACCATTACAGCCTTGGACCAAGTACCTTCTATCCAACAGAAGCGGGTTGACAAGATTGCAGTAAAGAAAAAAAATTATTTCTGCACACAGTCATCTCAGGTAGCCTGATTGATTGAATAGATTCAACCCCACCAGCAACAAGTTCGTGACATCCTTCCACAAACCAAGCAACGCGACGTCTCCAGCAAGGCAAGCAGCTTACCAAGATTCAGATTCATCAATTGCTTTCCCCTCTCCCCCGGGAACTCAACGCAATGGAGACTATTTATTCCTAAGGAGGGAGGATTGATCCAAGTGGATATCAATGGCCACCCACCTATTCCACGAGCTTGAAAAACAGTTTTCCATCTTGGCAGTTTTTTGGCAGTTTTTCGGGTTCCAAACTTTCGGGGTTGTTTTGAGGCCCTAAACGACGTTTTTTGGGGATTTGGGGCCCAGATGACTAGTAATAATAGTGACTTGGACCATTCGAAAATCGTTCTTCTCGGTTAGACCTTTCCAACGGTGTATCGAGTGCCCCAAACGAAGATCGTATGTAAAAGTTACGCCCCTGGGAAGTTGGCATATCAACTACCCCCATCGGGGCCCACAAACCTTTTGGCTTTTCATTTTCCGGGGTTAGGGTTTTGGATTTTACTTATGTTAAAAGGGACTTTGGAGCCTCATTGTAACAATCATCTTCGGGCGAATGCGAGGAGTCGTCATGTCTCTTCTCAAAGATAAGCTTCCACCATTCTAGAGAGTCTTTCACTCTGTATTTTTACAGTCTCTGTACATTTCTTTCATTAATAGAAATCATGTATTACTGTATTTCTCTGTTTCTGGCAATATTTATGTGTATTTCATTGTAATATCTCTGCTTTCATTTTGTTCTAAAAAATAATCTAGATTAGGTTTCTATGAAAATTGGGTAGCTCAATGAGCCTAAATCTTAGGACATTGAAATTCATAAGTATAGACACATGGTTTGAAAAACAAAGGTTTTGAAAAAAGAAAAACAATATAAAATGAAATGTGAAGAAAACTATGTACTATAAAATAATATTGATAATATGTTATCACAGAAATTTGTTGCCTTGGGTACATGCATGCATATATGGTTGTGAAGCAAACCCAATATATTTGTGTTTTGCATGGATGCAAACTTTCCTAGTTTTGGATGAAACAATAATTGATAAGAAAGAAGCCCTTGTGTTGGGTTTCCATGCCAAAAAAAGAAATAGGTATGTCATAGTTACGTATGGTATTGGCCAAGGAGTGTATTGCTAGATTAGTGCTTGACTGTATAACTAATGATAGAACAACAAAGTTGTGATTGTTGGATGGTCAATAACTAGAAAGTTTTGTAAGTTCCATTTTTCTTTCTATTATATGCATTAAATTTGCAGTTAATGCTCTTTGAAATTATTTCCTTTCACTAAAAAGAATTGTTTTACTTTACAACTACATATACACGCAAATGGAGAATACCGATAGATCATGCCTTCCATTATATAAGTTTATTCCCCTAGATGAATACAAGAAGTAGGAACAACATAATTGAACTCTCTCTTAAACAAAATAGAACCAATAAGGTCCTTTATAGAATTGCTAAAGTGAGATTCATACAATTCAAGAGAGAACCAGGGGCCTTGGGCTGGACCACTTAACCTTCCTTGGTTCTTACTGGTTTAATACTTAAATAAGAAGCATCCTAGTTTCTAACATGACCCTTTGACATATCATCTCTATCCTTCTCTACTTCAATGTTTATAAGTTTCTTCACAAATGACCCTCCATCTCATGCTTGATCATCCTAGAGTGTAACTTAATATCTAGGATCCTATCTCTAGCAAGCTTTGTGTGAAGTCTTGGTATTTTCTTTTTTGATTTTTGTGCATGTTGGTACAACATCTGCTTGTTGATGTTATTTACTCCTTTAGGAAAAGACCGTTCTTCAATGATGATTTGCATCTTTTTTTTTCACTTTAGTATTCTACGAATCAATTTGTATCAAACCCCAACTATCTGAAGGGTTTTGGATTTCCAAGTTCATGTTGATGACAATAAGTATGGTACACATTCTTCCTTCTAGGATCCTAGTTTTGGGAACTAGGCTTTGGGAAAGGATGCATGAATATGTATGGGAAAGGAGCCAAGATTAAAAGTCATTATCGTCCTGGCAGTCGCCGCCCAGTCTCATCGATGCAGACAATTCGAGGTGGATTGGTGTGGTCTATGCTTGGGATAGTCTCAAACCATGAACGAATAAACTATTATTTGCTACAAAGTATCATTTTTCAAGATCGAAACCATAATGGCGTAAAAAAACAACTGAATAAAGAAACAAAAAGTGACTCGCCATGATGTGCTCGTTTTTAGTGCATCCATGTGTAAGCTCATTTCCATGTGGCCATTTCATGCTTCTACATATTCATAGTGATTTATATGCTATAGTGTTGGAGACACTATGATGACCATGAATACCCAACACAACAATTGGCCTATCCTTCCATGATGTGATATCTCCAGAAGGATGGTTTCAAAACCCACCACTTGGCACATGTCATCTGAACCAGGTTAGGGTTAATAGGTTCAATAGTGTATCTATTGTAAGAAATGTGAAAAGTTAGTGTCTACTACTAGGACTACAGAAGCTTGAACAAAATGGTGGAGGAAACAACAATACTTACACTATGTCACGCTATCCATACTGTGATGTTGGATTGGGTGAACACCATGTACTTCAAATATCACTGATCTTGGTGCACTTCCGCCATTAGAGCTCCCACAAGAATTTATAACCCATCCTCCAGTATCATCTCTAGCTTCAGAATTGGATCGTGGCTCCACTTTGGTGTTCCTCCCAAGAAAGTTGTCATGGGAATGTCGCTCTACGGGCATTCTTGGATACTCAAAAGCCTCAATGACGCCGGGATTGGAGTTCCCATTATAGCTACCGGTCCCAAGAAAACCTTGAGCAATGCAACAAGAGTGGTGTTCTTCTCTGAGATCAAAGACTTCACAAATCAGAAAAATGTAATAGAGGTCTTCGACAAGGAAAATGTGTCGGCCTACTCATATTGTGATGTTAGATTGGGTGAATGCCATGTGCTTCGACTATCACTGATCCTGGTACACTTTTTCCATCAGAGCTCCCATGGCACTATCTAACCCATCCTCCAATATCAACATCGAATTCAGAATTGGATCGTGGCTCCACTCTAGTGTTCCTCCCAAGAAAGTTGTCACGCGAATGTCACTCTTTGGGTGTTCCTAGATACTCAAAATCCTCAACAAGACCGGGATTAGAGCCCCCACTATAGCTATCGGTCCCAAGCAAACCTTGAGCAACGTAATGGGAGTGATATTCTTCTCTGTGATTAGAGATTTCACAAGTCAGAAAAATGTAATGGAGGTCTTTGACAAGGACACTATGTGAGCCTACTCATATTATGATGTCGGATTGGGTGAACGCCATGTTCTTCAACTATCATGACTCCTGGTTCAGTTCCACCACTAGAGCTCCCACGACACTGTATAACCCATTCCCCTGTTGAATTTTTCAATAAGTTAGGCTTAAGCATGAAGTTCATTTCATTTTTAGCTTTTTACTTGAACCATAAACAATTTGTTGCAACAACCAAGATCACAAGAAGAAACACCATGCACAAGTACACAAGAAGTAACATGGGAAACCCTTCTCAACAAGGAAAGAAAACCCAGCCAATCCTTTGATATATTCTTCAAGAGAAAGACCTCCACCACCATAAAGAACTAGCACACAAAAGGGTTCTCACAAACCCTAGAAGACTAGCGCCCAAGAAGGTGCGCACTTTTCCCAAGAACAAGTGTTGAAATTTCCAAACTCACACTTGTGATATGATTCCTCAATGGGAAATTTACCTTTATTTATATTAGACTGAATCTGTCAACAATAGTGTATATTGGTAAAACATGGCCGACCTCAATAACTTATAATATAATTAATAATTACCATATTAATTATCTTTTACTTTATGGTGGGGTCGACCTATATCCTTTACATCACAAATAGGGTTACAGGTAAGTCTGACTCTTGTACAATATAGCAAGGGATCTCATACACCCACTAGTGCTCAACCACTAGGGGCACATCCATCTGTACTCAGCCACAGGCATGTCCACATCTCTATCTCACTGCGTCTCACAGGAGAACCACACTCACTAGTGCTCAACCAATAGGATCACGTTCACCTGTGCTCAGCCACAAGTACGTCCAACTCGACAGATCTCTTTCTCATTGCGTTACACAAGAGAATCATTTGGAGTATCACATCATCTCAACTCTCTGCACAAAGGAGGCCGATACATCGTTTCATCTCTATCTCAAAATGATACACCCAACTCATGGGCTTCCCCACAAAGGGGCACACAACATTCCATCTTCGTCTCAAAGATGAACCACACACCCAACTCATGGGCTTCCCTACACAGGGGCACACAACATTCCATCTCCTTCTCATAGAGGAACCACACACCCAGCTCATGGGCTTCACCACCTCACACATGGGCACAATGTTCCATCTCCGTCTCAGAGAGGAGTCACACACCCATCTCATGGGAACACCCAACTCATGGGCTTCCTTACCCCACACAAGGGTACACACAACGTTCATTCTCTATCTCATAGAGGAAAAACACACCCATCTCATGGGCACACCCAACTCATGGGCACACCCAACTCATGGGCTCTCTCTCAAGCCGACTCACTTAGTCTGTGTCCTAGAGGATGTCTCACCCAGTTGTAATCATCAACACTCCCTCTCAGCTAGGGAGGCATTCTCCACCAGGCCAAGTCTCTCACAGAAGTACTCAAACTTTGTCTTGGTTGTAATCATCAACACTCCCTCTTAGCTAGGGGGGTAATCTTCACCAGGCTAGGTCTTTCACTGAAGTACTCGAACTTCGTTTTGGCAAGCAGTTTGGTGAAGATATCTACAATCTGCTCATGTGTAGAAAGGTATTGCACGTGTACTGCTTTTCTCTGCACCATGTCTTTGATATAATGATATTTTATCTCAATGTGTTTCGATCTATCATGAAACACATGGTTCTCAAAGTGTTTCACACAACTCTGGTTATAATCATAGAATCCATCTCATGATCAAGTAAATCTGTCAGAAGCTTGTGAAGCCACACTTCTTCGCACACTTAATGCTATATACTTTGCTTATGTGGTACTCAAGGCCACAGAGATTTGTTTCCTGTTGCACCAGGAAACCATGGCTAACTCCAATGTAAAACAACAACCGGATGTGCTCTTCCGGTCCACTGTACTCTCTGCCCAATCTGTATCAACATATTCCTGCAAACTCAAGTTCACACTGGAGGCATATCTAAGGCCATATATAACTGTGTCTCGTATATATCTCAATACATGATTTACTACTATCTAATGAGTCTGTCTCGACTGACTCATGGATTGACTAAGCACATTCACTGCATATAATATATCAAGTCTAGTGTTAACCAGATACATCAATGATCTAAACAGCCGTGGATCAATCTTGTCTGAATCATCATCATTCATTTTCTTCAAATCCATCACCATCGGTGTAGGTATGGATTTGCATTTAGTCATATTGAACTTCTTTAATATCCCCACTATATATTTTCCTTGACTCAAGAAAAATCTCATCAGTTCTCTGTTATACTTCTTGTCCCAAGAAGTAGTGCATCATACCTAGATCCTTCATCTCGAAATTAGAAGTCAAAGCTTACTTGTATCCAACAACATGGCTTCCTGAATAAGTCATCAAAATCATGCTCTTGTCACCAATGTAATAATATAGGTTTGGATCAACAACATTCTTGCTGAAACCCAAACTCATCAAGAATCCATCCATCTGATGTAGTTTCCAACTCATGGATGGTAGTACAGATGGAAGTGTATCAGGATTATTGGATCAAGTGTCTCATCATAGACAACTCCCTTTGTTTGTGGGAATACTCTGGCTACAAATCTCGCTTTGTGTTTCTCGACACTTCCATTAGTTGCATGCTTTATCTTATAGGTCCACTTGGAAGTCACCACAAAATTCCCTTCTGGTCTAGGAACAATATCTCATACATCATTCTTTAAGATATACTGGTATTCTTCTATCATGGCATCTTTCCATACCTGTTCACCTGTCGCTTCTCCATGACAAGAAGGCTCAGAATCAATGAAGTGGCTCATGGTTGAAGGGTAGCTCAAAAATCTCTTTTGCTCTCTCGGGATGTGCCTTGAGGGGCTTGTATGTTCCTCTGCCTCTTGCAGAGTTTGTCGAGCCTAGGCATGCCTTTTATGGCCTATTGCAAAGTCCCTTGGAATATCAACTGGAGCAACTGGATCAATAATTGTTTCCCTCTGAACTGCTGAAAGGGAGAAGGTAATATCTCTTCCTCCTTCTCATTTTGTTTGACTCCCTCTGAAGTCTGAAGGATGGATGTCTTCTTTTACTTGTTTGCTAGATCTTTTATGTCTTCAGGTGCTCTACTAACTAGCATAATAATCAATCAATAAGGTTTGGACTCACGTACCAGGGATAATGGTCCAAGTCATGAGGGCTCCCACACTAGAGATAATACCCTTCACTTATTAAGAATGCAATCAACTATAAGTTTAATGATCAAACAATTTACCTGGGTCTGCAGTCATGCTTAATTGGTTTAGAGGAAGTAATTCTCATCTCTCTTATCTTCATCCTTTTGAGGTGGGTCTGGATCAATGTCAGCGGTGGAAGCATATTGTCTTCCTTTCTTCCTGGTTGGAAAATTTCTTGCATCGTGTCCATATTTGTCACATCTGAAGCATTGAATCTCCAAAACATCTCTTCTCTGATTATGACTTGAAGTTGATGGAATATTCTCATCTCTGAATGTTTGTCTAAAGTTTCTTTTGGATATTCCTCCTTTATTGGTATGAAGTGCAAGAGCATGGTTGTCATCAGGGGAGTCTTCCACTCCTCTATTTATAAGTCTAAGTTCTTCTTGAGTACAGTCTGTCCACAGACAATCAAAAGTTGGTATTTTTTCTCTTCCACTGATGCTTTGAAGAAAAGGTTCCCAGTGTTTTGGAAGATTGTTGAGAGTAGATAAGACAAGTTCTCTATCAGACATGATTTCTCCAATGGCACCTAGTTGATATTTGATCTCTGATATCTTCATAAAGAAGGTAGCAATTGTATCACCTTTTGTCATCTTGGTGCTTTGAAGCTAGCCCTTTAAGGTAAGGGCTTAGAGGGTGTTGTCACTTTCAAACATATCTTTCATTGCTTCATACATTTCATAAGTTGTCTTAAGGTTGGAAATACGAAGTAGGAGATGATCTAAAGTCTTTTGTATCACACTCAAAAGATCATCTTCTTCAAGGGTGATATGAATCCTTGAATTCCAAGAGTTGAAGTTGCTTGATCCATCAAGCCTATCTTCCACTAAGGTTTTGTTCTTCATATTTTCATATTTCTTCACAAACTCTCGCCAACTGGACTTAGAAAACCTAATGGTTGGGTTAGACTAGGAACCTTAGGTTTTGTTGGGCTTATGACTGTCAACAATAAGCTTTGAGAGTGTCACAGGAATACTGTTGAGTTGAAACGTTCCTTCAATGAGTTACAAGAACCCCAAAATCAAAAATTCTGCAAAAAATTACGGAACTCTACAAACCCTAGGGCCAAAAATCCAAAATTCTCGTAATTTCACTTTGAGAGTCTCTGGAGGTGCATTGAGGGAGGTCGTACACCCTTATCCAAATTTCAGCCCCAACGTCCAAGTGTAAAGTGTTGAAAAGGCCAAACAAGAGAGGGTCGTACGAATTTTGCAGAAACCCTAGAGGGCCATACAGATTTGCAGAAAAGAGAGGACAATTGCTTTGATGCTTGTGCAATGGGTTATTCAAGACCTATGCTCTGAAACCATGTTGAATTTTTCAATAAGCTAGGCTTAAGCATGAAGTTCATTTCATTTTTAGCTTTTTACTTAAACCATAAACAATTTGTTGCAGCAACCAAGATCACAAGAAGAAACACCATGCACAAGTACACAAGAAGTATCCTGGGAAACCCTTCTCAACAAGGGAAGAAAACCCGACCAATCCTTTGCTATATTCTTCAAGAGAAATACCTCCACCACCATAAAGAACTAGCACACAAAAGGGTGCTCACAAACCCTAGAAGACTAGCGCCCAAGAGAGGTGCACACTTTTCCCAAGAACAAGTGTTTTATGAAATTTCCAAACTCACACTTGTGATATGATTCCTCAATGGGGAATTTACCTTTATTTATATTAGACTGAACCTATCAACAGTAGTGTCTATTGGCACAACATGGCCAACCTCAATAACTTATAATATAATTAATAATTACCATATTAATTATCTTTTTTTATGATGGGGCCGACTTGTACCCTTTACATCACAAATAGGGTTATAGGTAAGTCTGACTTTTGTACAATATAGCAAGGGATCTCATACACCCACTAGTGCTCAGCCACTAGGGGCACATCCATGTTTGCTCAACCACAGGGATGTCCACATCTCTATCTCATCCATGTTTGCTCAACCACATGGATGTCCACATCTCTATCTCACTGCGTCTCATAGGAGAACCACACTCACTAGTGCTCAATCACTAGGATCACGTTCACATGTGCTCATCCACATGCACGTCCAACTCGACATATCTCTTTCTCACTACGTTACACAGGAGAACCATCTGGAGTATCACATCATCTCAACTCTTTGCACATAGGAGGCTAATACATCGTTTCATCTCTGTCTCAGAACGATACACCCAACTCATGGGATTTCCCACACATGGGCACACAACATTCCATCTCTGTCTCAGAGAGGAACCACACACCCAACTCATGGGCTTCCCTACATAGGGGCACACACCATTCCATCTCCGTCTCAGAGAGGAACCACACACCCAGCTCATGGGATTCACCACCTCACACAAGGGCACAACGTTCCATCTCCGTCTCAGAGAGGAGTCACAGACCCATGTCATGGGCACACCCAACTCATGGGCTTCTTTACCCCACACAAGGGTACACACAACGTTCTTTCTCCATCTCAGAGAGGAACAACACACCCATCTTATGGGCACACCCAACTCATGGGCTCTCTCTGAGGCCGTCTCGCTCAGTCTATGTCCTAGAGTATGTTTCACGCAGCTATAATCATCAACATCTCCAACATTAGCAACAGCTTCATAATTAGATTGTGGCTCCACTTTGGTGTTCCTCCCAATAAATTTGTCATGGGAATGCCACTCTACGATGTTCCTAGATATTGAAAAACCTGGACGAGACCGAGATTGGAGCCCCCACTGTAGTTGTCGGTCCCAAGAATGTTAATATTATGGTAGCTGCGGGAGGTATTTACTTCCACGTGTGAACTTGACGAGAATAGGAGACTCCGAAAAGCAAGAGAAAACCCTAATGAGTTGGCTAATAACCCTAGAAGTCTTGTCGGCTCAAGAAGATAATTTATATTAGGTTATTAGCCTCCAAGAGAAGAAGTCGACCATAAATAATAATAATATACTAAACAGACACATATCCAGAAGGAGAAGTCGACCCCAACAAATCTGGCAGAACCAGTATAAATACAGGGTGCCAGTTCTCATTTGACAGTATCTTAGAATTGCAGTTCCCAGTTTGGTGCTCACTGCAGTTCCTAGATTGGTGCGCGCGTGTGGAGGAGAGTTGCAGGTGCAGCTGCAACATCAACAAGTTTTCAGTATTGGCTTGACTATCTCTTGGCTAGGGTTTGGACTATCTGATCAACTTTTTGTGATGCGCTATCCTTGGGGAAATGTGCACTACCCTTTGTTTGGCTATCTAGCCTAGGGTTTGCTTCCAGAGGAATTCTGAGTCAAGGTTAAGGTGCTCGGAGGGTGGCTTCGGCCTATGGTTGGGTGACGAGGGTGTCGTCAATGGTAAAACGAGCACACCATCTTCTATATTCTAACAAAGAAAACCTTGAGCAACAGAATGAGAGTGATGTTCTACTATGAGATCAGAGACGTCACAGGTCGAAAAAATGTAACCGAGTTTTTCGACAAGGAAACCGTGTCAGCCTACTCATGCTCGTCAGACCTGATATGGGTTGGTTACGACAACCAAGACTCTATGGCAACAAAGGTTTTGTTTGCTAAAGAGAGGTGTCTGTTGGGATATTTCTTTTGGGATATTGGTCAAGAGAGCCACTGGATGCCTTCCACTCAAGGTAAATCAATCACTCCCTTGTTAAAATTGCATCTGAATTGAACTTTGTTGATGTTTTGTAGCAGCGGGAAGTATTCCCTCCTGGACAACTTTTCTTAGAGAGGAAGAGTCCAAGAAGTCAAAGGAAGACCATCAAACAGTTGAAGAACACCCCGGAAGAGAAGTCGGCCCATAGGAAAATAATAAAGTGGAAATAGAATTTCTAGGAAGAGAAAACGACCCCAGCTAAGTCACTGAACTAGTATATCATGTTTTTTCTAATATTACCCCCCACCTAAAGGTGACGACTTGCTCATTTGAACACACTACACTCATCATCTCAACAAGGAAAATGAGGCGCAAGTCTGAGGCAACCCTATGAGACGCCACAACTGGGGTTCTTGGTGGTTTCTCTTGTGTGCTATCTCTATAAGAGTTGTGCCAATATTGTGTGGTGGCTCAACTACCCTCATTAGGGCATGACAAGGAGAAGAGATAAGTTCTTGTATCAGGGTTTCTTCATTATCAATTTTGCTCTTATGAATAGAGCTTGTTCATGGTTGTGCTGTATTATCATAAATATTCTCTCTAAGTAAAGTTGGCTAGGTTTTTCCCCGAGTTTGGGGTTTTCCCAGGATTAAATCTTTGTGTCTTCTTGTGCTTCTCTATATGCTTCTAGATCCTGCTTATATTTTCATTATATGATTGCTGAATGTTAATAGAAGATCAAAATACTCTGGTAAATCTATTGCTATTGAAAATGTAAGAATATCTAACAAACTTATCGCTTCGTCTTTTTCTTTTTAAAGTAACCACGATTATTCATGATTAAATTGTGGATTTTGGTGGTGCAACTTTTGAGGCATGGAATCAAGCACAATAAGTGAGATACTATCGAAACAAACTAATTTTGAACACAGGTATTGCTAGCTTTTGTACAAACTTGTGACCTCTTAAGAAGAAACATATATTCTTAACCATTAGGCCCACTCAAGTTATATATCTAAATATATTTAATATCAAAATGTATGTGGCAATGTAAGATTTTTTTTTAAATTAAAATTCTAATTATTATTATTTTGAGAATTTCACATCCAATCACATAAATATCACTTCATTATTTTCAAAATATTAAATTAATATATAATATTATGAAAAATTTAAAAACATTATAATTTTTTTTATCATAATTACAAAGTCAAATAATTTGAGCGAAAATAATTTCTATATTCCCTCGTTTGGCGGGGACTAATAAATGAAAAGTGGATTGGGACAAAATATCTTCTAACAACTATATTTTGATGAATCAATAAAATAGTACAACTGCGAGTGTTGCGAGTCTATGATAGCATCGGCTATCAGATAAAAGACGTTTACACTTTTCACCGAAAAGGTCAATCTTTCAATAAATTTTGCATCAGAATGATAATTTAAGTTGTTCAACACAATTATGATGCAAATGAAAGGTGTTGCTATCCTGAAGAAAATCCGAGGAGATGCAATGAAAGTGAGCTACCCAGCCACCTAACTCTAATGAACTCATTGAATGCCAGTCTGCCAAACTCGTTTGGTTTTAATTTAATCTCACCAGTCCCTTTTAACTCTTCAGACCTCGCCGATCTCCATTGTTTCTGCTCTGTATTCATTCATGGAGATCGAAGAGTCTTCAGCAGCAGTAGCTGCAGCCGAACTTGGAAACCTCCATCGCCAAAGTACTCTAAGCCCTCTGAGCCATACTCTGTGGAGGACAACGGCTAACGCTACTGAGATCGGGCAGCTATCAGCCTATCTCACATGGATGGACTTGACTGTTGCAGTGACAAATGCAAAAGGAGAAACGCAGAAGCTGCTTCGAGGATTGACTGGTTATGCCGAGCCGGGGCATATAACGGCTATCATGGGACCTTCGGGATCTGGAAAATCCACGCTTATAGATACTTTGGCAGGTACTCAAACATCCAACAAAACCAACTTTAACATTCCACACTAGGCCCTGGAAGAGTCTGAATATTGTTAATTTAACGTTAATTTGAATCTGGATTGCATGCATTCTTTATTGCTGGTGCAGGGAGGTTGGCGAAAAATGCTGTGCAGACAGGAAAAGTCCTCGTTAATGGGCACAAGAGAAAGCTCGCATATGGATCTGCAGTAAGTATGAATTCAGAATTTCACTACTTGAACCCATGGAGTTACTCCAGATGTAGATGAAGATGCAGATTGTGAATGGATGAATTTAATGGAGCTGTTTGACACCCACTTATATAGTTATTAGAATACATCCAATACCTGGTAGTAGTTATGTCAAAGTCCAAATTCTGTACACACATCCAGGCTCAACAACTGTGTATACTCTTTATATCGTGACATCTAAGTATGAGTCCGAAACTTTACTAAATTAATTAGTGAATGAATTTTATGGAGCTGCCTTGACTTTCCTCTACATAGACATTAAAATTATATCCAGGACACTGTAATGATGTACCGTCCAAATTATCTATACACATTCTCTGTTACCTGCTCTTTGCTGAGAAAGGGGCTCAACAAACTGTGAATATTAGAGTGTGTAAGCTTCTACAATCAGTCATCATGCTGTTAATTTTTAAGTCATCATGCTGTTAATTTCTAAAAAATTCAAAAGCAAACTGTGAATTTCAGAAAAAATCAATAGCAAACTGTGAATAGCCAACTATGTAGGCTCTTTACATAAGAATTTGGAGTAAGTTAACTGAGATATGTAGATGCAGATTGTAGATTATGAATGGATGAATTTATGAAGCTGCTTTAACTCCGATCTATATAGGTATTCTAGAAAATATATCGAATACACTGGTTATATCCAAGAACAAATTGTCAACAACAAGAAAATATAGTCAACAAGACAATATACCAGAAAAATTTAACAGCAAACTGTGAATAGCCAACTATGTAGACTCTTCACATATGGATTTGGAGTAAGTTAGCTGAGATGTAGATTCTGAATGGATGAATTTATGGAGCTGCTTTACACTGAATATATCCAAGTCCAAATTGTCAACAACAAAACAATATACCAGAAAAATTCAACAGCAAACTGTGAATAGCCAACTATGTAGACTCTTTATTAATGAATTTGGAGTAAGTTAGATAAGATGTGATGTGTAGATGCAGA
>ML798597.1:270560-282903 GCA_009831015.1 Picea engelmannii | reverse complement strand
TATTAATAATATTAATAAAAAAACCTAAAAGAAGCTTACCTTTTATTTTTATTTTTTTTAAATTAATAATATTTATATTTAACTATTTTTAATTATGTAATTGTGTTAATTAAGAATTTATATATTAAAAAGTTAATTATAATAATAATAATAAATTTTCACTGGGGGATTGTCTCTGCGGCTAGGGTTTTACCATAGCCGCGAGCCGCCGCCGCCAGGTTCTGAGGTTTGAATAAGCACTAGGTCAGAAGAGATCTATCGATCGTCACTCGATTTGCACAGAAGCTTCAAGCTAGATCTATTACGTCGACTGTTGCCCAATCCGTGCATAAGCTACAAGCCAAAAGAAGACCCGTCGACCGATTCGTAGGATAGTAGAAGCCGCAGGCCAGAATTCACTGTCTCTTGTCCATGGGTACGGTGCATTCTCCAAAGTTGTTGAAGTCCACAAATTGAAACCGAACCAAGAAGAAAGCCTTGTTTTCCTAGGGTGTGGGGTTTTTGTGAGTCGTTTGTTCAAGATGGGAGATGCAAACAATATGGAATCAAAGGCTTTTTGCTCTTTGGTTCGGTCTTTGAACCTTCACAAAAGAACTCAGCACCATCAAAGGAGATTTGTATAATGGTTGGATGTCATTTTTCAATTGGCCTTCCATCTCTTAACCAAGAAGGAAAGCCTTCATTTGGGTTGAGTGGGCTTTGAAAGGAAAGTTTACATGCCTCTAGCCTAAGTCTAAAAGCTATGGAAACTAGAAACTAGGGGCTGAGCAATGGTCTCCTAAGATTAAAGAACATGTATCATCTTTTGCTTCTAGTTATGGTTATTTTGTCTTTCTTTTTCTCAATAAAGAAAAATATGTTTTCATATTTTACTTTGGACCATATTTTATGGGATTTTGGGGAATGTATTTAGCCCCATGGTTAGATTGCCTCAATCTCCCTCTAATTTTCTAGGATGATTACACTCTTAGAGATATTGGAAATGAACTGGGTTTGTTTTCTTGTGGAAGAATATGTTTGGAGGTGGATTTGGAAAAAGGACTCCTAGAGGCTCTACAAATCAATATAGAGCAGAACCAAGAGGAAATTTGTTTTCTTGTGCAAGAAAATGTGTGGAGGTGGATTTGGAAAAATGATTCCTAGAGGCTCTACAAATCAATATTGATGAGTAGAGCCATTATTAGAAATTAGATTTCAAATACATTCCATTAAAATGCAATATTTGTCATGTTTATGGACATTTTGCTAAAAGCTGTCCAAAAACAGAGGAGCAATGACCATCAAAGCAAAAGCCAATAGAATAATATAATTCCAACAAGGTTTCAAGAAAGCACAAGAATTCTTAGTGAAAGGGACCACCTTAGCCAACTACACCCCAAGAAGGTTTGGCCACCTCAATAAATAATCAATTTGTAGTTTTTGGCCAAAAAATCCATAAGACATTGAGAATAAATTTAAATAAGAAGTAATTGAACCTAACCTTGGATTAGTGCACCCTAGCAACAACATAGATCCATCCCTTGAGGATATTTAGACTAATGCTCCAATAGAACAAGAATCAAGAAGCAAGAAGAGGATGCAGAGGAAACAAAGGAAGAAGAAGAGGAAGTAGAAGAAATAGAGGCGGAAGAACGGGATGAAAAACCAAAGCCAATAGTGAGAGTTCACTTTGAATCTTCTAAATCCTTTTTCGAAATCTTGAATAAAGTTCCAAACCCCTCCCATCCTTTCACAAGGGGAAGGGAATCTAATTGGGAATGAATGGAGGAATTATGACACTGGGACATTAGGCACTTTTGGAACATACTTTGTGATTACAAATAACAAATGATAACCCGTTTCTATATTTTCTTATGTGATAAATTTGTACAAATGTATTCTTGTGCTAAGGAATTTGGAAATAAAAGGCACTACAGGAAAATTTGTCTTCTCCCCTCTTAGTTCTTTGAGGGGAGAAGGACAAATCAATGAAAACTGCAAGATTCACAAGATTCTTAATCAATACCTTTTATAACAACTTTTGTAAGCCTACTACTAACTCTGCTACAACTTATTTTTAATAAAAAATATCTTTTAGTTATAGTTAAAAAAATATAAAAATAAAAAATAATTTTTTTTAATATAATAAGATATAAGACTAATAATAATATTACTATAATGTAATAATAATAATAATGTTATTTTATTACTATAAAAGTTAAATTTAATTTAAGGAGAACATTAATGTTCTTTCTAAAACACATAATGAGAGGAGGATTCTTGGGTAAATTTAGATTGTGAGTCAAGCCCAAAACATTCTATTTTTGAAAACTACCATAGATTATTACTAAAGCACATGAAGGGAGAAAGTGGAAAACTTTAAGAGTGTATTGAGGGGGGTTTGGGGCTTGACCATGTGAGTGAAATACACTTAAACATCCTATAAAGGAAATTGTAATGTCCCCTAGGATGGCTGATATAAACTTATGTGGATTGTTGTAGTACGTATTGTTTTCTGGTTCAATTGTTTTTTCAAACAATTTGCCTACCACCTCCAAAACCCCTCTATATAACCCTTTTTCCTGTTGCTTTAGGCTTATTATGGCGCAAGAATTTTATCAAACACTTTGTGAACATATTCAAAACTCAAAGTAAACCCCCATAGTTGTTGCTCATAAATTCTTGGTTTACTAGTTGGTTTTTCTTGGTATGATTGTCAATGTGGAAACACATGTTTGGTGTCAAGTATTTGTATATAATGCAAAATGATTATAACAACAACAATTTCCATAGAAATAAATAACTAAATGACAATTTTTTTTCCAAAACTAGGGCTGCTTTTATTAATAATTTTGCTGACCGGTTACATAAGATGAGTATATAATAAATATTAGATCGAGCTCTCTATTTTAGAAGCTTCAACACCATAATTTGACCTTTGTCCACATGGAGTTATTAGCAGCACATAGAACTCTGCCCCAACATATATATCAGTCTCCAATGGCCCAAAACTTGTGCCAATCAAGTAATACCGCTTCCCAGCAATGAAAACAACCCCCACTTCAAAAATCATGACCTCCAGATGAAGAAAAACAACCCAACAATGGAAAAACTCACCCAACAAGAAGAAAAACGTCCCCTGTTTACTCGACCCCCTATCAACCATACCCGGTTCCTCTACTCAGAAATTCGCCCATCTAACAATAAATTTCCTCTTCAACCCCAAACTTGACTCAATAGATAGAAACTGACCCCAAAATGAGAAGATACGACCCAACAATGGACAACTCGGTCTCCTCAAGACAAACGACCTCTGCAAACAAAAACTCTGTTGATGAAGTAACTCATCCACAAGAGAATAAACTCTGCTACCAATGAAGCACAATAACAAGATATAGATGATCTCCTCCCAATGACAAGGTAGGGTGGATAGTCTCACCATCGAAACCAATCTCTAAGATGTAAGGGTTTTGCCAAAACCCCAACGAAAACCTTGGCTTCAAGAACACTCCAAATAATAATTCAAATCATAATGAATCACATGGTGAGAGAAAGAGCTCTCATCCCCTTTTATAAGCCTTCTTTTTCTTTTCTTTCATTCACTTAAATTATTTAAGTGAATTTATAAGGTTATACATCGTACTAATAATTAATTCACCTTTTTAACCACATAAAGTGATTAATTACTCTTTATGACTTCTCCGACCACTAACAATCACTTTTCATCATCCCATCCTGTAGATATTTTCGCCCCGATTCCAATGAGCTATTACAATAAGATATTTCTCCAAGAAACAAGCTCCAAATAGTAGCTTTAGTGCAATTAATTAAAATATGTCCAATAATAACCATGTTTTATGGGAATCATCGGAATGCAAAGGAACCAATAACAAGTTGTGCAGAATTGATCCCGATGATGAATAATGGTAAATAAACTAAGTTGAGCCCCATAAAAATCCTCCAAACCCTTTGGTCTCACCAATGACCTAGTGTAACCCCTCTGACCTGGTTGACTCAAGCCTCTTGAAGTAACTCTAACTGCATAATAAGGGAGTCCAAAAATGGGAACATGACAATCCTCCCTTCCCAAAGATTTATTGTCCTCACGCAATGCCATCACAGCCTGGTACTCCACAAAATGAATCCGACTGAAACTGAACATGATACCAGGGTCCCACATTGATCTTCGGAAAGGACCACCACGTTGTTGTGGCACCACTCTGGTAATAACCATCATACCAATGTGTCTAGTATGCATCCTCCTCCCTTGGAATCCCACACTAAAATACCTGTAGGGACTGAAATTACTGTAATGAATCATGTCCTACAAAGGTATCTCCATAAAACCAAAGTCTACAAATCCACTAACAACATCGATCCTAGGTATCTGAAAATAAGGTTTGTCCTGTCGTTTGGAATAAGTCTCAACCTCTCCTCTATTGGCATCCCAAAAATAAAGCAGACCAATCACTATCACAACTCTGTCAGTCATCACCAATAAATGGTCCACCAATGCGCTTTGTCAGCCAAGGCAAAGTCTTTCCCATGTGTCCTGATGCAACGTCCACAAGGTGCCTCCCTGTGAGAATATCTCAGACTTTCCTGTAAGTGATGAAGTCACCATGGTCCCAAACTGTCCTGTATGAAGTGAAGCACCCTATGCTCATTGTACACTATACGATGCTATCACACGAATCTACCTGACTACCCATGGTAAGCCAAGCGATCATAAGCTGCTGAAATACGACCAAATCCTTAGGAGACCTCTCCTCCAAGCGACCAATCCTACGCACTCCAGGAGTAAACTCTGGAGAATGCAAACTGGAAATCCAACATGTGTCAGTTGTCATCCTTTCAACAACTGCAATCTTAGGGTCCCATGCCAGCGTTAGAGGGGAATCCTCGTGCTGATGATGCATCCCTCTGATCACAACCGTCTGACCACCATGCTCATATTGTTCTCTCCTCTCCTGGAACCCCCTATCATGGACCATACTCAACCAATACACCTCAATGAAGTCAACACTTGTCAATCCACAACTATCCTCGATCCTCGGTATCGTGAGGGGAAAACAAAAATACACAACTCATATCACAACATTCCCATATTGACACAAACCAATCATTGCCTCAACTCTATTGGTCATCAACCTCATCCGAGACAATCCATCACTCAGATGAATGTTAGGATCCCACCTCCACATTGGAATTCCACCACTCCCAATGCATGTCGATTGTTGTTTTGCCCCACCAATAACCATCAGAGTCCAAATGAGACAAATATTCGATGTGCAATCTCTATAGAAGATAATGCCATCCACTACTCTACTAGTTGAAATCTCTGTGAACCAATCCAAATAAGTCTGGATTTCATCCTGTGCACTCAACAGATTGATCACAGAGTCCAAATGGATGAACTCTGTCACGACCACAATGCCCCTTATCTCATCTCACTAGCTCCAGTAATACTCTCCTATCATGTTGTATACAATGAGGGCATCAAATAACAACAACAAGTGCCTCTCCCACTGCATGAAGGACTATAAGGTGACTAGTGCATTGGTCAACCCCAAGGGCATGACCAAGAACTCATGATGATACTTGGGAATAGACCTGTGAGTACCCTTCTCCCTAGCCCAAGCCCAAGCTCGATGATATCCCAGATGAAAATCGATCATTGAGGGGTACACTGCTTGTTGTTGAGGCTCACCCATCCACTCACCGATCCTGGGTAACCTCAACCAATGTTATACTCAACGAATCTGTAAGGAGGTATCCCTAGAGGAAACACTCCAAAACTATGTTGTGCACCACCATGTGCCAATGTATAATCCCGTATACTGTGACATACTCTTGTGTCCCCTTGTACTGCTCGGTGCCCTATATGTGCTATTGAATACAACACTCTACTCATGATGACTAAACCTGTACCCCAGAGTGTGTCCATGTCCATAATGTACCTGTCTACCTAATCCATGGACGCATATGCTTCCTCGCGGGTTGGTCCACAAGGAAGGTGCTCAACCATCTCTTTCATATCTAAACTCTGACCCTCTAATGAACTATCCAAAAGAAAGGGCTCTTGACCCCCGTAATTCCAAATCATAGTGCAATCCAAACTCTCCTCAAGTACCCGCAACTCAGAATGATCCTCATCCAGACTCATCATAAGAGGCTCCTCCCTCACATCATGCGTGACACTCATGCCCTCTTGTGTCATGGCTTCCAAAGATGATGGAGTCCCTGTTGTAAGTGGTGAAGAGAATGTCACGTTCAACTGATAATGTAGCTCCTTAACCTCTCTTTCCTTGTCCTCAACAAACTTGAGAACCAGGTCCCTGTCCATAAACAACTGCAAGTAGTCTGACTTCAACATCTCTAGTGCATCGTTGATGAGGCACAATTAAGCAATAGTGACTCCACTTGCTAGTCCAATGCATCTCTCCTCCATCTGATCTCTCCACATAAGATCCTCAATGAATCGATGAGATCCATTGATCCTAGTCAATACCTATGTGATCTAATCCTTGACCACCAATGAGCGATCCTCCATCTCACACCATGCTAGAAGCATCTGTCCAACCACATCCAAATGGTATGAGTTGTCATCTCTAAGAATTTTCCCCTCATTAACATCACCCAATGCAATAGGTGATACCATGCTATGATGGGATTCATGCATGACATCATCCTCACACAAGGTTTTTGGTTGGTTGTCACCTCCAATTTTATCTCCCACTCTAGTATCCTCCATACATGGTTCATGGACAGAAGGATCCATGTCCCTCGACGGTCTCTCAAACACCCATCCTCCGTCATATGTTGGTACCATCACATCCTCATCATCATATGGATCATAAATAGGGTATGGTGCTGAATGATCATCATAGTTAGGTGCTAACACACCCTCATCATCATAAACATCCTCAACATAGGTGCCATCAATCTGTCCAACATGGGTGTTGGTGTCATGGTCCTCGAAGTCATAATAAGTGGGAAAAGATGTTTCCCCTTCATCATCGGTACTAGCGACAAATCCTTCCAACATACTATTGTTGACGGCCTCATCATGGACCACTGCTTGGTCCTCCTCTACGCGCACCTCCTCATCATGGTTAGTTGCATGCTTCTCCACATCGATATGTGTTTGCGCCTCCAACAAGTCCACCTATTCATCCTAATCACCTCTTCTCCACTTATTCTCTAGACTTTTCAAGAGTTCCTTGTTCCAATCTCTGTCCTTGAATTTGATGGTGCAATAGGCTTCCAGTGACATGGCAACTTGGAATTACTCACCCAACTCTTTGATATTCTCCGCAATAAGTGATGGGTTCAATATCATTTCTAAACTCTGATCTTGCTGCTAGATCCATCCTACTTGATTGAAGAATTTGCGATATTTTAGCCATGAGTTTTTTTTTAGACTTCATTTTATTTTCCTGGGAATGTTGTCCTTATCATCAATTCCATGTTGCAAATTTTTCCTTCACCGAATTTCTCCACAAGTTGGCAAGATCACTAGCTCAGATACCGTTATAATGTTCCCCCAAGGATGGATGATATAAACTTGTATGGACTATTGTAGTACTTGGTGTTTTCTGTTTCAATTGTTTTGTCAAACAATTTGCCTACCACTTCCAGAACCCATCTATATCACCCTTTTTTCTGTTGTTGTAGGTTTATTATTGCGTGGGAATTTTATCAAACACTTTGTGAACATATTTAAAACTCAAAGTAAACCCCCATAGTTGTTGTTGATAATTCTTGATTTGCCGGTTGGTTTTTCTTGGTATGATTGTCAATGTGGAAACACATGTTTGGTGCCAAGTATTTGTATATAATGCCAACTAATTATAACAACAACAATTGCGGCCCTATAAATAACTAACCAAATTAAAAAAAAATTCCAAAACCAAGGCTACTTTTATTAATAATTTTGTTGACCTATTACATAAGATGAGTATACAATAAATATTAGATCGAGCTTCCTCTGTTTAAGCAACTTCAACACACCAAAATTCGACCTCTGTCCACATGAAGTTATTTGTAGCACATAGAACTCTTCCCCAATAGATATATCAGTCTCCAATGGCCCATAACTTATTCCATTCAAGTAATAGCGCTACCCAACAATGAAAACGACCCCCACTTTAGAAATCTCAACCTCTAGATGAAGAAACACAACCCAACAAGAAGAAAAATGTCTCTTGCTGAAGATACTCGACCCCCTATCAACCAAAATCAATTCCTCTACTAAGAAATTCACCTCTTTAACCCAAAACTCAACCTAATAGAGAGAAACTCAACCTCCAAAAGAGAAGATATGACCCAACAATAGACAACTCAGTCTCCTCAAGCCAAACGACAACTCCAAACAAAAACTTCGCTGCCACAAAATGAAACTCAACCTCATATGAAGTAACTCAACCACAAGAGAATAAACTCTGCTACCAATGAATTAGTTATAGGAATATAGGAATTAAATATTCCATACATCGAGAAAGAGATCAAACTCTCAAGGAGAGTAGTAGATCCATGTTGAGTTGATTAGGGTTCAAAATATTATGATTATTGTTGATTGGTTTGTTGGGAATTGAAGGCCAAATTGGAGATTTCCATTTTGTCACTGTTAGAAAAGGGATATGGCCATTCAAGTGATCGAGAAGGAGATCCATTACCCTATGCACATAGAAGGAGTTTGTTCTAGATTCAATAACCATTTCCAAAGTAAAAAAAATACTAGAGTAGGAGGAGAGGATAAGATTTCTAGTTGGATTCCAAAGGAGATCCATTAGCCTATGTCCATGATGTCTTATGTAACATATTTTTGGGGTTACTTGACATTTGTATGGAAGCAAGAAAGTGGAATAGCTCCACAATTTTGTTATTGACATTTTGAGGTTCATTAATTTATTCAAATGGACCATGTTGTGAAGGAAAATAAGAGAAATCAAAGAATTCTCTAAGGATCAAGCATACCTGGATTCAGTTGGAGATGATGTCCAGATCTTCTGGATGGTTGATGATCTCTACCCCTTCTTCTATTTTTCTCAATCACTTTAAAAATGCGAGGCAAAGTGTGGTCTAAACCGCCACAAATCAAGCCCGCGGGCCCTTAAAAGGGCCCGACAGGAACGTGCCTATGTGGCATGCTGAGTGGAGGTTTGGGGTTTTTCCGAAACTGTCACATTAGGAATGCGTGTGCGTTCCTAGAAACACACACACGTTCCTGCATGTGTGCATTCATTCTCAACCCATTTCCACTTTATCGTCCATCAACTTCGTGTACTCACTCAAATGTATCTTGTTCCTATAAAAATGAGAATATGCACAAAATTTGTCAAAAATATTATATTTTGAAAAATGTATTTTGTTCCTATGAAAATGAGAAGATGTCAATATGCATAAAATTTTTCAAAATTATTATATTTTGGAAAATGTGTTTTGTTCCTATGCAAATGAGAAGATGTCAATATTCACAAAAAAAANAATATTATATTTTGAAAAATGTATTTTGTTCCTATGAAAATGAGAAGATGTCAATATGCATAAAATTTTTCAAAATTATTATATTTTGGAAAATGTGTTTTGTTCCTATGCAAATGAGAAGATGTCAATATTCACAAAAAAAATTCAATTATTTAATGGAATGCATTCTTAGTTCAAAGAAATTTATTATCAAGAAAAATACACTGACAACAAAAACATTTTATTTAATGGAATGTAATTTTAGTTTAGAGAAATCTACCATTATAAAAAACATAAAAAATAATAATAAGAGTAAGCTATTAAGTAGAAATAGAAATTTTTTAAACTATTTTTAATACAATGTGGAAACCATGGTTAACAATATGTCATCTTGCGATATTGCTTAACCATAAATGAATGTTGCAATGTGATGTAATCATTTATGAATGATGCAATTTGACATAAGGCAATGAAGATGCATGTCCAAATGCAACACAACCATTGATGAATGTAGAAATTTGACATTATTCAAGGTCACAATGCAAGATTACCATAGTCAACCATTACTCACCATAATCAACCATAGTCAACCATTATTCAACATAATCAACATGGTCAACCATAGTCAACCATTACTCACCATAATCAACATGGTCAACCATAGTCAACCATAATCAACACAGTCAACCATAGTCTACCATTACCATAATAAACATGGTAAACCATAGTAAACTCAGTGCAATGTTTATGAATGGTTGACTATGGATGACCTTAAATTTGGCACCCATATTCCAACACGAGGAACACAATTCATAAACATCACATTGAAACATAACCCTAAAGGAATGTCACAAGGTGACGTAACCCTAAATGAACGTCACAATGTGACGTAACATTTTCAAGGCTAACTTACATAAAATAGCTACATTCCTCAATGGTTGTGTCACATTGTGACATACGTATTCATTGTATTATGTTGAATTGTGTGGTTCCTAAATGGTTATGTCACATTGTGATGTTCATTTAGAGTTATGTCACCTTGCGACATTCCTTTAGGGTTATTAGGTTTAAAATAAATAAATTATTGGGTGAATTATTTGGTTAAAAAGTCTATTAAGATAATATGGTAAGGAAAAAAACAATAATCATAAGTATTAGGTTTAATTTAAAATTATATGTTATTATCAAATGTTCTTATATGAAAATAAAATAATAATTTAATGTTTCAAAATTGAAATTGTTAATATTATATTTTATGGATTTTTTTAAAAATGAGTAGAGAATGCACATTTTAATTTGGTTTACAAACTCTATAAAAGAATCTTTATATTAAATGGAATGTATATGTAGTTTAGAGAAATACATTACCATGAAAGCATATTTTGGAAAATGTATTTTCTTCCCCTGTAAATGAGAATATATCAAAATGTACCATTATAAAAAATATGAAAAATAATAATTAGAGTAAGTTATTACATAGAAATAGAAAAAAATTAAATTATTTTTAATGCAATGTGGAAACCGTGGTTAACAATATATGACATCTTGCGACATTTCTTAACCCTAAATAAATGTCACAATGTGACGTAACCATTTATGAATGATGCAATTCGCCATAAGGCAATGAATATGTATGTTCAAATGCAACACAACCAATGAGGAATGTAGAAATTCAACATTATCCAACCAATATAAACATCACAATCTGACATCACCATCGTAAACCATGGTTAAACACAATCAACATGGTCAACCATAGTCAACCATTACTAACCATAATCAATATATGGTCAACCATAGATAACTCAATGTGATGTTTATGAATGGTTGACTATGGATGACCTTTAATTTGACACCCATATTCCAATAGGGCAATGCAAAAGGAAGGGGGGGTGATGCAATTCGACATAATACAATGAAGATGTACATCACAATGCAACACAACCATTCAAGAATGTAGAAATTTGACATAAGTTAACCTTAGAAATGTTACATCACATCACGATGTCCATTTAGGGTTATGTCATTCCTTAACCCAAATGAACGTCGCAATGTGACATAACGATTTAGGAATGATGCAATTCGACATAAGACAATGAAAACACACATCAAAATGTGACACAACCATTGAGGAATGTAGAAATCGGACATTATTCAACCAAGATGAACATTGCAATAAGACATTACCATAGTAAACCATGATTATATATATTCCATTCAATATTTTTTTTATTTTATAGAGTTCATAAATCAATAAATAAAAATGTGCATTGTCTACTAATTTAAAAAAAAAAATCTATAAAATATAATATTAACAATTTCAATATTGAAATATTAAGTTATTGTTTAATTTTTGTATAAGAGCATTTGATAATGACACAATTTTAAATTAAACTTAATACTTATGATTATTGCTCCTTTCCTAATCATATAATCAAAATCAAAGTAGACTTTTTAACCAAATAATTCACCCATTTTTATTTTTTTTTAACATTTTAATCAAATAATTCACCCGATCATCCTTTTGTTTTAAACCTAATATTTATGGTTATTACTTTTTAAGTAAACTTCTTAAACAAAAAAATTTACTTTATTCGTTTTTTTAATAGTGATTTTTTTGCAACAATTTTAATTTAAAAATATTAAACAAAGTTTTTTAATTTTTAATTTTAATTTATTATTTTTTGACTTTTACAGGTTTAAATTTACATCTTGGAATTGATATTCACCACAAGTTTAATTGGAATTATAGAATTGAGAAAAGGATTATTGGGGGATGGAAAGCTTATTATGGGCTTGAAAATAATTGTAAATCAGCTGAACTTTGGAGTTGGGATAAGAAGAAACTCCTCTTTGAGACTCTTGTTACACCTGTTATTCTTTATGGATGTGAAGT
>ML798597.1:206070-219968 GCA_009831015.1 Picea engelmannii | reverse complement strand
TCATCATCATCATCATCATCATCATCATCATCATCATCATCATCATCATCATCATCATCATCATCATCATCATCATCATCATCATCATCATCATCATCATCATCATCATCATCATCATCATCATCATCATCATCAAAAAATAATTTCAATATTAAAATATTAAGTTATTGTTTAATTTTTGTATAAGAAAATTTGATAAATAAACAATTTTAAATTAAACTTAGTACTTATGATTATTGCTCCTTTCCTAATCATATAATCAAAGTAGACTTTTTAACCAAATAATTCACCCAATTTTTTTTTTTTCTAACATTTTAACCAAATAATTCACCCAATCATCCTTTTGTTTTAAACCTAATATTTATGGTTATTACTTTTTTAAGTAAACTTCTTAAACAAAAAAGATTTACTCAATTCGTTTTTTTAATAGTGAATCATCCTTTTGTTTTAAACCTAATATTTATGGTTATTACTTTTTAAGTAAACTTCTTAAACAAAAAAGATTTACTCAATTCGTTTTTTTAATAGTGATTTTTTTCAACAATTTCAATTTAAAAATATTAAACAAAGTTTTTTAATTTTAATTTATTATTATTTTTTTTGACTTTTACATGTTTAAATTTATTAAGTAATGAATTTTAAAAATTACATTTTATTAAGTTATAAATGTTTAAAATTTGATTATTAGATATATTATGTTAAATTTCATTAGATGTACTATGTTAAGAAGTAGATGTATTATGTTAAATTTCACTAAATGTAAGTTATGTTAATAAATAGATGTATTATGTTAAATTTCATTGTAAGTTATGTTTTTCTTTTGTAAGTGAGTGTAGGAATCTATATTATTGGAAAGTTTATGATACAAAAAGTGGGGATCCTGGTCTGCCTAGAAGGAAACCAGACCAGGGGGTCCCTAGTTGTGCAATTTGATAGTAATGAGGGATGGTGTTGGTCTGCCACCAAGAGAAACCAGACCAGACCTTCCATATTCAGTTTGAGAATAAACACATACATAAAAGAAGAGACTAAAACATCCCTCTAAACCAGAGCGTGAAATATATTTGAGCTAACTTGACAAAGCCTAGCATTACTTCCTATAGACTACCAAATCATTAAGCTAGAACTATGAAGTGTTTCAACACCTGGGGGTGCTCCTTCCCGCCATTTTCCTGGATCTTGTTATCTTCCTTCTTGGAGGTCGTGCAAGTCTTCCTGATTTGAGTTGGCATACCGTGTACATCGACAGGCGTGATGTCCATGTGATGGAAATAACGTAAGTAGAGGTGGAATTAGGATGCCAACTGCTCCATCTTGCATTTTTGGTCCTTCTCGACCTCTATTAACAGTTTGGTAATAGTTTCCAGACTGCTGGTGTGACGCAGGATCTCGTCCAACATTGTCTTGTTTTCCCTATTATCCTCCTACCTGGCTTCTTCCCTTTCTAAAATCACTTTCTCGATCATCATATTGGTTAGCCAATCCATCTCTACCATTTTTTGGTAGAGGGTTTCCCTGGGTTGCGTGGCCCCTAGATCAGTTACCTAGTCCGCTTCCTGTACCAATGCATCCCATGCTTTACCTTTGTGCTTGTCCTTTAGTTCCTTTTCCCACCAGGTGATGGTCGCCTTCCCCCTCGGCGCAACCAGAGTTTGGAAGGTGCCCTCCGCATCTTTCGCTGCCTGCTCCATTCTTGTTAACCGCCGTGAACTGTTCGGGACTTCCTTCCCAGGGGGGTTGCTTTTCCTATGCATTTTCTTTAGTCGCTCCATCCCATTTTTCCTGCCACAACTCCTGTTCTGGTTCCTTTGCATGTGCCTCACTTCATAGGTATTCTTACTTTCCCTTCCCTTGACTCTGTATAATTCCTGATGTTGTGCTCCTTCTGATTGTGGCTAATTTTGTTGTCCCTCTTCTTATTAACCTTTCCCCTTTGTGATCCCGTCCTTTAAGTCTTGGTTTTCCCGCAATGGTGAGCGCTTCCGTCAATTTTCCTGTTACAACTCGTATGATCATGATGGGTCGTCCTTTTTCCTTGTGCGATCGCTGCCCTTGCTCGCTTGTGATCTGACTGTGCTGCTCTCCATACCTGTTCTTGGCCTGGTGGACCGATCCGAGTTATCATCAACCCCTCATGCCTTACCTCATTCGTTGCATGCGACTTGCCACTTGACCTTTCACTCGTGCTTTCCCCACATCTCTTACTGGTAAATTGGCCTTGCTTCGGGTCATCTGTCTGCTGCTTATTGTGATATTACATGATAATTGGTGGCGGAGTGTTAGGAAATCCTATTCTTCCTGGGGCCCGCATACCTTCCAAGAGGCCTTGCGATGTCCTCCTCGATGTGACCTTCCATGCTTAAATTGCCTTCGCGATCTTTTGCTGCAAGTTCGTTATAGTCTGTTCGGAGTTGCTCGCTCGGAATTTTGATCCAGGTATCATCTAGTTTCGGGCCTTCCTTGCTAACCCCCTCGTTGGAGAGCCTGCCCGCTAGAGAATTCGTTGACCAGTGCACCCAGCGCAACTCCACTATATTCAAATTTATCAGATTCTCTTGATTGTTTTGTAGGGAGTGTGCAAGGTGCCAATGGCGCTAAACCTTGCCCACTCTGGTGCCATTTTGGAGTATTTTCACCATGTTGATAACTAGGGTGGAGTCACCTTCCATGATGGTGTTTGTCATCCTTTTGCAACTTAGGATTTCAAGGCCAAGTTCCAGGGCTCCAAATTTCGTCGTGTTGTTGGTTGAGTTTCCCATGCTCCCAGCGTACAGTCAGATGATGTTTCCACCACTGTCTCTGATCGCTCCACCTGCCCCTACCACTCCTGGATTTCCTTTTTCTGCCCCGTCAAAATTCAATTTGAGGAATCCTGATGGAGGAGGAGTCCAGTTGCGGGCTCCTATCTGGAATTGCGGGTTGTGCCCTAGAGGTATGTTGTTGTGCCATTCTTTTAGATGGAAAAAATAAAGGATGCGAGAGTCTTGGTCTGTAAGTTGAGATTTCTCCGTATTGCAGTTGCGGCTCTACACCGTTTCTCTTATTTGAGAGACTATTGCCTCCTTTAGCCTTTTTGGCGATATGATTTCATTTCTGAAGATGCGTCGGTTCCGTTCTTTCCAGGTTTCCTAGATGATCATCACCAACGTTAGATTCCAACAAAGGTTCACCATTTCATTTTCGTTGTAACCCTCATTCCAATTGTTGATGGTTGCGTTGATGTTCCCCAAATCCTATTGGATTGGTGGAAGATGCCTGTTGCCCAATCCAAAATCTCTATTGTGTAACTAGATTCGTCGAGGAGGTGATCAGTTGTTTCCTCCTTTACTTGGAAGAGATGGAAGCGAGAGGGACCTATGAAACCCCTTTTCATGAGGTTCTCCCAAGTTAGAATTCGGTTATGTAGAACTAGCCATTTGAACATTTTGATTTTTGGCCATTGGGGGATTTTCCAAATCTTTTCCCACTGTTGCTCCAGATTTTCTTGGTCCTGGCCCGCGATGTAATACCGTGCTTCTTTTAAGTTGAATTTACCCCCTTTTTTCCTGCCCCCACCTCAATTTTTCCTCTTCTTTCGAAACCCCAATTTTTCTTTTCCCCAATTCCTCCTCCACCTCTTTCGTTATTGTTTCAATCCGTGCTCTATTTTGTGGATTAAGTTTGTCCCAGATCCTCCATCTGGCACTTTCGTCCCTTTGCTTCCAGTAATGATAGAATTTTGTTTTTCCTTGCCCAATCATTTCCTGTTGGAGCTCCTCCCTGTCAAGATTGTCCATTCTGGGTTCCTGTTGCCATGTGTCCTCCTAGAACCTTGTTGTTTTACCATTTCTGACTTCCCAGAAGCTGTGTTTCTGGATCCATTTCTTATTTCACCATGCGATATTCCAGATGGTTTATCCCTCCCTTGTGCCCATGAGCCGAATTCGCTCTTGGTCACTGATGTTCAGAGCATACTTGGCCTTCTAAAGGTCTTCCCACAAAACTGATTTGTCTTTTACCCATATCCACCAGAGCTTTGCCCTGTAGGCTTCGTTGGTTACCTGTGGGTCTTGTAACCCCAGCCCACCTTTGCTTTTTGGTATGCATACCTTATCCCAGGCCACTAGGGCCCATTTATTTTTATTTTCTGTGCCTTGCCATAGAAAGTCTCTTTGGATGGATCTTATATTTTTTAGGATTCCTTTGGGGGTTGGGTACAATGACATCATATATGCCAGAATTGCTTGTAGAACAATTTTGGTGAGGATAAGCCTTCCAGCCAGGTTTAGGTCTCTGTATGTCCAATGTTTTATCGTCTCCTGCAGTTTGCTGATAACTCCTTCCCACGTAGCATTTTTGAAGGTTCTGTCCATCAGGGGGATTCCCAAGTATTTCGTTGGGAGCGTTTTGCGTTCAAACCCCAAAATGTTGGCCAAGTTTCTTTGGATTGTTGTATTAGTGTTGAAGAAAAATATCATGGATTTGGAGTGGTTGATTTCCGCCCCTGAAGCTTCCCCAAAGTCTTCTAAGATTCTTTTAAAATCCTTTGCTTCCTTTACTGTGGGTGCGCCATGGAGTAGGGTATCATCAATGACATGTTGGTGTGTGGAGGTTGGGCAGTTTTCAAAAATTATGATGCCTTTTATTTCACCAGTTGCAGTTGCACTTTTTATGCTTCTGCTTAGCCCTTCCATCATTAGAATGAATAGGAAGGGGGACATCGGATCCCCTTGTCTTATGCCTCTGGATGGACATAAAGGTTTGGTTGGGGCTCCATTGATTAGCAACGAGTAGCTTGGTGTTGAGACTAGAGTGACGATCTAGTTGATCCGGTGTTGGTCGAACCCAAAAGATTCCAACGTCTTAGCCATGTAGTTCCATATTATTTTTTCCTAAGCCTTCGCTAGGTCAAGTTGGATTATCATCCCCCCTCTCCTTTGGCTTTTCAACGTGTGAATTATCTCATGGGTGTGGATGATATTGTCCAGGATTTGTCTTCCTTCCAAAAAACCCGCATGTTCCTGTGAAATCAGTGTGGGAAGGAGTGGATTCAATCTATTGGCAATGACTTTGGATATTACCTTGTAAACTACATTGCATAAAGCTATAGGCCTGTAGTGTTCTGGGGTCCTAGCTTCATTTTATTTCGGGATTAGAGTGATCATCGTGGAATTTAAAGCTTTTAGGATGGATGTCGAACACATGGAGTCCTCCACCACCTCGTAAATGTCATGCTTAACCACTTCCCAGAAGGGTTTGAATAATTCCACGGTGAAGCCATCCGGGCCTGGGGCCTTTCCGTTGGGAATCTCTTGGACCACTTGGTCAATTTCTTCCTTTGTGATGGGTTAGCTTAGGCCGACATTTTGATCCTCTATGACCAACTTGGGGATGTGTTGAATTATTCTTTGTATGGCCTCGAATCTGTCTTGGTTGGTTTCTTGGGCTATCCCCTGTAAGTGATTGACTAGTGTATTTTCAATTTTCCAGTGGGATTCTCTTTCGATCCTGTCCTGTTCCCTAATATTCAAGATTTTGTTATGGGATTTGTTATCCCTGATTTTTAGGGATAACCATGAGATCATGTCTCGAGGCCCACAGGTCCTAGACATGGAGTACCGAGAGCAGGATTGACCTGAGCATGGCCCTGGAGGGCCCATCCTTTTCTTCTTCCATCAACTTTATCTTGTCAGCAGCAACAACATCCATCACCATCGGCTTGGTCTTGTATCAGACGAGGTTCTTGCTCCATGAGGTAATTGGTCCAGGTATCATGGTACGTGTCACTTTTGATCATTGAAACCTTTAAATTTATGCATCTGATTCCTTTTATCTCTAACAATTGCTTGGATCTTACATTAGCCCACTTGACCATGCTCTGGGGGATTGACAGGGTATCCTAGCAAGCCTATGCCCATAGGTCTTGGTTTGCCACTGGGGGATTTCTGAAAAGCCATCGTCCGCTCCCATCATAGCACCACTGTTTCATCTTATCTCCCGCTCACTTGTCCCATTCCCCTTGTCCGGGCATTGAGTTGACCTGTTTGTAGGATTTGCACCTTATCTCGTGGGAAGAAGGGGCTAAAGGCCCAGAAGGTAAAAGCAGTTGGTAAAAGATAAAAGCCTAGAAATAAAACCTCGAGATGCTTCGCCCAAGGATCCCTGAGAAGGAAATAAGAAGCCTCTCAGTAAAAAACAAGAGGGACTCGGAAAATGACAAACAAGACCTAGTCAAGAGGATAGGGGGTCTCATCACGAGCCAACCTATTAGGTTCATGGGTACCTAACAGTATGACATTTCCACCATCTGGTTACCATGCTAGGGCAGTGACCTTTGGTTGCATGGCCAAGGGAAAGGGGGTCTCATCACGAGCCAACCTTCTCATCTCTGTGAAAGTACTTTTGGGTAACACTGTCAGCTTTGGTCATCGTGCCAAGGCAATGTCCTCTGGTTAGCCCTTGAATAAAAAGAAAAAGAAGAAGAAAAAACAAATAAAAGAAAAGAATAAAGGCAAAAACGGGCTTGGAAAAATTGTATCCATGACAGGTACAACTCACCTTCTACAAAGGCACCCACAGATAACATCATGCATCCCTGGCTCTCACTTCATCCACATGTCTGGACATCCCCTAGTCACATCACCTCACTTACATGGCTTGGATGAAACCTTCCTGGAAACTTCCCTTTTCTTGTGGATACTAGCCCAATAGGACGTCTTGTCCTTTTCTCCAGTCTTGTATTGTAGGTTTTTGTAATGTCTTTGAGCTATTGACCGATGTATCAGGGTTTTTATACATATGTTTAATAACATTAATGATGAAATGTGATTGAAATTGCTATGATCCCTGTGACTAATGAGCCCACAGAGAGCGTAGCTTTTGATGTGCAGGACCATGCCTGACATACATGTACCATTTGGACCGGTACACATGGGGAGATGATCAGGTCAGACCTCCATGGGGTTGAAATGCCCACCAAATGGATGTTGAGACCCCATCAGGGGGTAGAGACAGGACGATGGTTGATTAGGGTTTTACACCGGAGAAGAAGAGGACGTTTCATCAGAGGCACTTTGGCAGAGCCCAGCCTAGGGGGATTGACCCACTTCCAGTGGAACATATTTCCTGGATGGCCCAGGACGTCACCTAGGAGCTCATGATGTCACCTTGAGTGCGTGACAGTTTGACAGGGCAGTGGGCACGTGTGGCATGATTAGGAGGCCCAAAGAGGGCCAACATTTTGCCCTTTGGTGCTACATTTTCCCTAAAAAGGGATAACGTCTTCCTCAGTGGGGCTTGACGTCTTAATTTTGCTCAGTTAGGGTTTTAAAATGAACATTTAATGTAAAAACAATATTACTTTTATATTCTGGCCTTGTCGACCATTTTATGACCTAAAAAGTAAATTAGGTCATTGATACACTATATATTGAGGAATTTTAGCCTCATTTTATCATAACACATCACTCACTCATTAGTGAGGTCTGATTTTAGCGCCCTACTTAGGTATTCTTGCTGGTTTAGTGAGGCGCACTTGTTGAAGGAATGCATTTCTTGGCATTTTATGGTTTTTCTCTTGAAGGAAGGTGTTACAACTAGGGTTTGCATGGTTATTTCTTAAAGAATTGTAAGTATTTTTCTGCAAAAATTCTTGATTGAATGGTTGTAGTCTTATTTTCTTACATGTATTTATAATTTGCTGAATCAAAACCCTAGGTGACAAGCGCACAAGTAGGTCCTTGTCTCATGTCCCCTAAGAGAGAAATTTTCAGCCATTGAAGAAGGAAGAAAGAGCCTAGCCATAGCTACACTCTCATTTCTTCTTCTCCCTGAGCTAGCCGTACTTTCCAGAAGTCAAGAAGGAGGAGATGTCCTAGGCCTAGGTTATCTACACCTAGGGCCGTTTTTCTTCTAGGGTTTAGTGATAGAGCCTTGCTGTAGAAACACTCTCCCTCACTACACTCTCTTGTCTTGATTTATCTTTCATGCTAGCCATTTTTGCCAAGTTAACCTAAGGAAGGAGGAGAGAGCATGAGGCCTTGCTTTAGCAACACCAGAGTGAGACTCTCTCCCCTAGGGATTTGATTATGGGGCCCTGCCATAGCAACACTTCAAAACTTTTCCTTCTAGTCCTTAGCTGTCCTCCTTCAACCCTTGTGTCCTCTATTAAATTGACTCCATTAGCCCAAAGGCACTGATCTTAGACCTCCAGCGTTGAAGTGAAAGTGATCAAACAACTCTCAAATTCTTTTCTAAATTGAAACCCTAACTAACTACTAACCCTAAGTTGTTGACATCACACCTGAATATTTCATCTGTATGCAACAACATCTTGTTTTAAGAGAAATTGAATGGTGATTTAGGCATTAAATGATGGCGTGTTGATTTGTTACATTGAATGCCACGTCATTTCAATATCTATTGGGGAAGTGATATTAGTTGCATTGCTATATTGATAAACATTGACTTCGTCAATATTTATTGCCATGATTGCTTATTTAAATATCAGATAGTCTTATGAAGTACTAACCCATTGAATTATAGCTTTCATATATTGGTTTGTTGTTGCTTTGTTCCAGGCAGGTGTTCTTCTTTGGGGCTTCAATTCATTATTGTTTGTTTAGCCGTGACTATCTGTTTTTGGTGGTGACCTGTGAAGGGGGAACTTTACCTTTGTCCTTTTAACTTTTGCCTCTTCAAAACTCCAGGTTACTGGGGACGTCTCCCCTGGGCCTAACCTCCCTAAAGAGAAAGAACCTCCCCATCATGGTGACATTGGGTGGGATAGGTTCCTGTTACGCCAATTTGACCTCCATCTTATAGCCATTTGACCTAGCTACAAACTGTGCTATAACAAGACTCTTGCAGAAAAAAAAAATGATAAGAACACTAGCAAAGACGGATTATCTTTCTTATTTTTCTTTTGAAATGCTTTTAAGATGAGAAGAAAACACAACACTATGCTAATTTCTTTTTCTTTTTCAAATAACAATGCAAGGCAAATGCCAAGAAAGAAAGAGATTTGACAAACTATATATATATATATTTTATATTTTCTTCCAATCAAAGCACAATCAAAGCAGAAGTAATAAAATATTCTAAAAGAAACTGATGAATGCACGATTCATGGCCCCCCTGGCCATGAGGTAGAATTTTTTTTAAAATGCAACTCATTTTTCTTAAAATTTCAAGCTAAAAATAAGTTTAAAAAGCTAAGAAACAGAAGAAATATTTCAATGAAAAAGCAAGTTATGTTGGAGTCCAACCTAGGCTAAAACTACTATGACAAAGACTATAATAAGACAAGAAAATCCCTGAAAAAATGACTCTTGACAGGAAAGAGGATGACTGCCTCTTCAAAAAAATTTCTAGACAGACATGCGACTATCACTTCAACAACCAATGTATGCACACAGGCTGTTCAAGGGCAGGGTGCGTATGAACGCGTGCAGACCCACTACATGCTGCATGTGCCTCTGTAATTCTTCAAAAATGAAAAAAACAAGCAATCAAACACTGGCAGAGACTACTAGTATTGAGAACTAGAGTCCCTTGAAGACTCAGAAACTTACTTTGACAGAAAAGAAAAACAATTCAAGGAAAATTTCATAGAAAAAATCCAATCTGAGGTGGTACCTAAGCTACAAATTGCAAAAACAGAGACCAGAATGAGATCTAGAAAACCCCTAAGAAGGATCACTTTTGACAGGGGAGAGGATGACTGCCTCTCTAAAAAAAAAATTATGAACTCAGACACGCGACTGACACTTCATCAACTAGCGTGTCCATGTAGGTTGTGTGAAGGTTGGGCGCGTGTACACACATGCAGGTCTTATACAGGCCGCGTGTACCTCTGTGACTTCCCGAAAAGAAAATGCAGCCAAGCAAAGAAAGCAGGGAATACTAGTATGGAAGACCATAATCCCTACTAGCTCAGACTCTTGCAGAAACTCAGAAAAAAGGTGATGAAACCAACTTAAAACTACCAAAACGTATCCCCAGAAAACCTGAGAGAAATCCCCAATATGGTCGCCAATTTTGTTGTGGGTGGGAATTCCTCCTACAGACTTAGCATTTAAGGGCTCTAATCATGCATGAAGAAAATGACCATTTCAAAGGCTTCTACTCTTTCCTATGCTCCCAACACAAAACGCCACATTCATGTAATACAGAGGTGTAAACAAGATTCAATAACTCTACCTTAAGTCCTTTGTTTGATGTCGATCCCTTTGCTTTCGCTCGCTCTTTGATTGCAAGCCTCCTCCCAAAGCTGACTTGCATTCACACATGAACAAAAAAAAAGTTGGGAACATGCATTTCATTTACTAATTGCTGGGTTAGTTGTGACAATATCATAAAATAAATATTCAACTTGAACACATGATATGGCGGGACGAGAAAAGTATTCCTTTTTGTATTAATCTTCACACGAGTAAACTTACAATATGTGGTTGACACTGCTCCTCAAAATTGGTCCTGGGCTCCTCTTCAACTGTCCTCCAACTGCTTTGCTTTATACTTCTCTTTGCACAAGGAGGTCTAAAGGTTGGGACAAGGGGAGTGCTCAATTGGGTATAGTTTCTTTACTATGATTTTCCTCCTTTCAAATGGGACCCTTACCCCTTCTTTTATAGGCTATAAGGAGCTAGGTATTTGGTCGAATGACCGGTCATGCATGACCGAAAGGTTTAGTTAACTTACCCAAAGTTGTGTGTTCCATCAACAACTTTCCATTTTTCGTGCTTTTGTAGGTACACGCAGGCTGTAGTGGGTCAGCTAGAGTGTACACGTGGGCTGTAGTGGAGCAGGGCGCGTGGGCCTTAAAAAAGGGTGTTTTTAAGAAGAGTTGTTCAGTACTGGCTTGGCAAAGAAGGCATATGAGATGGCCTGATGTTAGGTAAGTATGTCCGGTGCAAATTAGGGTTATAACACACTGGTTGTGCCCATCTACCCCACTAAGGTTTGTCGTTTCTTGCGCACCATTCTGGGCTTCTCTGGCTTCTTCCCCACGCGATAATTTTTTTCTTGGTTGCCCTCTTGATTATATTCCGATCCTGATCCCGATGTGCCTGTCAGAGGTTCTTTGAAACCGACGCCTCGTGGGCCTTTCCCTCTGTCCACCATTACCTGCTTGTAGGAGGGGGTTCCATTCCCTCCCCCTTTGGTAACCATGCTGGCCACTGCTGAGACCGCGACTGTTAAACCCTAGCTTGAAATTTTCTCCAGAGCCGCGCCACCGCTCTCCAACTGTAATAGGCCCACGTTCCAAGTCATATGTTGTTACTATCAATGATATGTGCAATTAATATTTTTTTACTCACGTATATGAGCCTTTGAATATATTCATTGTAAGTTATGTTAATAAATAGATGTATTATGTTAATTTTCATTATATAATGGATCCAAGATTGAGTGACTTCAAAATAAAATATTTATTTAATTAAAATTGAGTTATACTTTTTTTTTTTTATCAATCTTATTTATAGGAAATGAATTCAATATAAAATGATGAAAAAAAAACCAAACTAACTAAATTAATTATTATTAATATCTATTAATTGATAAAAAAATACAAATAATTATGAATGTACTTCACTCACTTATGATGAATAAGTTGGTATAGGAGATGGATATTGGTTTTAATTTAAAAAAAACTTGAATAAGTTGATATAGGAGATGGATATTGGTTTTAATTTAAAAAAAACTTGATGAATAAGTTGGTATAGGAAATAGATATTGGTTTTAATTTAAAAAAAAACTTGATGAATAAGTTGGTATAGAAAATGGATAATGGTTTTAATTTAAAAAAAAAACTTGATGAATAAGTTGGTATAAGAGATGGATATTGTTTTTAATTTTAAAAAAAACTTGATGAATAAGTTGGTATAGGAGATGGATTTTAATTTTAGTTTTAAAAAACTTAAGATATAATAGTTTTAATTAAAAAAACCTAATTTATAACTCAAAATCAATAATTAATTAAATATTATAAATAAGTAAATATTGTAATTAGGTATTGTTTTGACATATTAAATCAATAATTAATCAAATATTATAAATAAGTAAATATTGTAATTAGGTATTGTTTTGACGTATTAAAAAAAAGCATTTATACTTTATATTAGATGTATTATGTTAAATTTTATTAGATGTACTATGTTAATGAGTAGACATGTATTATGTTAAATTTCATTAAATGTAGGTTATATTAATAAGTAGATTTATACTTTATATTTATATTAGATGTATTATGTTAAATTTTATTAGATATACTATGTTAATGAGTAAACATGTATTATGTTAAATTTCATTAAATGTAGGTTATATTAATAAGTAGATGTATTATGTTAAATTTCATTAGATTTACTATGTTAATATATGATACTAATGAATTATATATATAATTTACTCAATTATTTTTTAAAACCTAATATTTATGGTTATTAATATTTAAATAAAAGATTTATTATTATTTTTTTTTAAATAATGATTTTTTTCAACAATTTTTATTTAAAAATATTAAACAAAAAATTTTGATTTTTAATTTTAATTTATTACTTTGACTTATATGTTTAAATTTATTAAAATATAAATTTTAAAAATTACATTTTATTAAGTTATAACTTTTTAAAATTTCATTATTATTAGATATATTATGTTAAATTTCATTAAATATACTATGTTAATAAGTAAATGTATTATGTTAAATTTTATTAGATTTATTGTGTTAGTTTTCGTATAATAATTATAGTTCACTTATTACTTTTTCAATATAATTCTTCTCCTATAGTAATTTTTTACACTGTATTTTATAAGTTTTTCAATATAGGTTTTTTTATACAATAATTATAATTAAATTAAAACATTTTACAAAATATACTTTATTTTGTGTTTGTAATGGATTTTAGGTTGAAGTGAGTTTTATAATAAAATATTTTTTTTAATTAAAGTTGAGTTATAATTATTTTTATCAATTTTATGAATTATAAATGAATTCAAAATAAAATAATAAAAACAAATATTAAAATAATTAAATTATTAATATTAATTAATTAATTTTTTTTATCCCAAATTGAAATGAGTTTAAAAAAAAAATATTATTTTAATTAAAATTAAGTTAATTTTTTTTTCAAATCAATTTTAAAAATCATAAATAAATTTAAATAAAATAATGTCAAAACAAAATTAGATGATTGAAATGCTTTCATGAAAAGTCTTCTATATTTTAGATCTTAATTAATTTCTTGAAAGTATTTGTTTGTCTAAATATTTTGTCATGTTCAAAACAAAATTAAATGATTGAGATGCTTTCATGGAAAGTTTTCTATATTTTAAATCTTAATTAATTTTTTAAGAGTATAAGTCTTCTATATTTTAAATCTTAATTAATTTTTTAAGAGTATTTGTTCATGTCTAAATATTATGTCATGTATGGGAAATAATAAAATACTTTATTTTATTTTAAAGAACATTATAAAAAAAATCAACTATATTCACTCCACTTCTTCAGCTTTTGGGCAACCTTTACCTTTTATAGTTAATGCAATATGGTTATTTATAAGTTAATGGGATGTGATTATTTATAAGTGTATAAAGGTCCCTCAAGTTATACTTAAAAATTAACCGACTACCGTTCGAAACCCTCTTTAATGCCTAAGTTACCGTTCGAAACCCTCTTTAATGCCTAAGTTAGTGACTTATTTCAAGTTGAAAGTCCCAAAGTAAGTTTATGGGTTGGACATTTGAAGTAATTTAGCATTTGTATTCACTAAGCTTGTGTGGTGAGGCAAATCAAATCTTTTGAAACAATCAGACATTAAAACTTGAATCATAATTCTATGCCAAATATTTTTCAATCTATTAGAATAGATATAAAATATTCATTTAATTGTAGTACATAAATATTGGTTTAATTGCAA
>ML798597.1:151509-192405 GCA_009831015.1 Picea engelmannii | reverse complement strand
TGAGGAAAGACTGAGACAATCACTCACAAAGATTATAAAGGGCACGCAATAAGGAAGGGTCCTTAGTCCTTAGAAGCCCTTAGTCTCTCACAAGGTCGCCTGAATGGAGTATTGACTCAAAGGGTTGGAAAACTACCAAAGCCAGTCAAAGGCGAGTGGCACCCTTAGACCACGAAGTGCGTCTTGAAGGGCACGTCGCGGAATTAAAATTGAGCCAATGAATCTAGGTGGCCTAGAAAAGTTTGAACGAATGCTAAACCTTGCAAAATCTTGAGCACTTATGAATGAATGAATTAATTAAATAATGAATTTGTTAATCATAATCCCTAAGGGTCTAAGCCTTTGCAAATAAAAATTTAATTTAATCCTAAGTCTAAAGCTTGGTGAGATTACTAAAACTAAATTACAATTTAGATAAAATAAGAAAAAGGGTAAAACAATTTAAGAGATTAAGAGAGATGAAATAAATCTAAAGAATTAATACAATACACATGTGGGTAGAAAATACCAATTAGAATTTAAAAATAAGAAAGGAATAAAGCATAAAAGTAGGTGTAAGCATAGAAAGGTATCTAGAGTCTAGTTAACACTAGTCTAACTAGAGAACAATCCTATTTTAACTCAACTCAGTTTAAGAAAGGCATCAGTCATCAGTCAGTTAATTATGATGTCGTTGATTATGCGTTGCTGAAATATTGCGTGGACGTTAATTTCCTGATGCTCTTAAAAATAATTTTTGTATATATAATTACCTTTTGTGCTTCAATTTCCTAGTCGTAACGAAGGGGGCATTACATATGGTATCAGAGCAGGCTCAACCTTGCGACTATGGATCGTCACACCTCCCACTGTATTAAACACGTGATTAATAACTTATCGCTAATTAGAATTGAAATTGTTTGTACCGGTAATCCTGGATAGAGGACGTCATGGAGGTAGAAGATGTTGTGCTAGGGGCAGAGGCATGATGCCTCTAATATCATCCATGCCAAAGGGGTCTAACCCCCAATGGGAAGAAAGAGTCATTGGGAAGGAGTAGATTGTTATGGGGGATGTGGTTGGTTGGATGAGGTACTTTAAGAGGATGCCAGAGTCCTTGATTAACTGACTAAATAGCGATGAGGCCAAGGTGCCTGTACCCATTGAGGGTTCACAACGCGCTCTAGATGGCAGTGGTAGCTTCCATAGAGAAATTGAGAATGTTAAGTTTCTCGAGTTCATGGTTGCCACGTACAACTCATCCACCGAGGCATGGTTGGAGAATAGGGAGATGTGCTTCGCACTTCACGATTACACCTCCAACATGAAAGTTCACATGGAGGTGTTTTAGCAGAAGGGGAGCACTCTTCTATAGTGGAAGACACTCCTACCTCAACTAAACATGGTCATCGAAGACGTGTCATGGGAACGATTCAAGGAATGGTTCTGGGAGAGCTATTTATCGCAGAAATTAATCTAGTGCCGACTCAATGATTTCAACGCCTTACGATAGGGTGGTCATACAATGCCCAAGTCTGAGGCCCAATTCATGGAGCTACTTCGTATTCTTTCCCTTTATACACCGAGAAGCTAAAGGTCAACAAGTTTGTGTTTGGCCTTAACTTATGCATACGGGCGAAGGTGAGGATCCTAATGCCTCAGACATTGTGCGAGGAATTCCAGAAGGATCTCGTAGCCGAGGAAGAGTTGACCAGCAGGGGACAGGGAATGAATCCTGCAAGACCGACTGGACAAACGATGTCAGGTGCATAGTCGCATCAGAAACCAGCCTGACATACATCAAGGTATTAGGATACATCAAGAGGATCCACGTTCACGACACCACGATGACCAACTCCTCAGTGGGGGACTCCCTACAGAGGACCACCACATCTGCAGTGGCATCATCCACCGTAGCCACTGTATAGGCCTATTCAACAGAACATACCCGAATCTTGGGCTGGTAGACCCACAATATCTACTTCAGGAACCAGGAGTACTGGACCAAAGGATGGGTGTTGGACATGTGGAGAGCCACTTTACCAGTGAGACTGTACGGTTGAGAAGGCCTGAGTGACCAAGTCAACAAGACACACTATAGTTGGAGATTTGGGCAAGGCCCACATGATTCATGCCATGATGAATAATCGTCAGGCCAAGCCCCAAAACACGGTGCTCGAGACATTAGGTACAATTGTCGACCAAATTTTTTAGTATGTTGATAGGTCTCAGTGTTACAAAGAGATTTATTTCTAGTACAACGCGGAAATGATTTAAGTTAAAGGCATTCGAAAGGACAAGTTTAGATATGTCGAAAGGGATTCAAGTGCCAAATAGAAGGGATAGAGAAGAGTGATTGTAGGAAGAAACCAGGGAGTGTCCTTGAGGTTCATTCTTCCCTACAGCTACAAAAGAGCATGCTCAAAGGATGCAAGCAAAATGCAATCTTAGCATTGAATGACAAGGGCGTGGTGGAAGGATTATAAAACCTTATGGTATTACGAGAGTTTGTGCACATGTTCCCAGAAGAGTTTCCATGTTGTTGCTCGAAAGAGAGCCAGATTTTACCATCGACTTGAAACCTGGAACTAAACCGATAACAAGAACGCCTTATCGAATGTCCACACCTAAGTTACAGAAGTTGAAATGAAACTGAAGGTGTTGTTGGACCTAGGACTTATACGTCCAAGTGTGTCACCTTGGGGTGCGCCTGTTGTTTTTATAAGAATAATGATGGGTCATGGAGACTCTGTATTGACTACCGTTAATTGAATAAGGAAACGATGAAGAACCAATATCCATTGCCAAGAATAGATGATTGGTTGGTCAATTGAAGGGTGCGACAGTGTTTTTAAATATTGACTGGAGATTAGGTTATCACCAGTTATGAATTAAAGAGGAAGATATTACTAAAACCACATTCAAGAGAGGTTCAGACACTACGAATTTATTGTTTCCATTGGGATGGAAAATGCCCCGGGGGTATTCAAGATTTTGATGAATGGGGTGTTCCGCGAATACTTAGACAATTTTTTCAAGTATTCACTGATGACACATTGATATATCCTCGGACGATGGAGGAACATGACGAACTTTGCGCTTAGTATTACAATGTTTACGAGAACACAAATCACGGGAAACTGTCGAAATGATCTCAAGGATTCATTTCTTAGGGCATGTTATATCTAGAGAAGGCATCGTTGTGGATCTAACGAAGGTAGAGGCTATTATGGAATGGCTTTCTCCAACAAACATACCAGGAGTATACAGATTTTGGCTTTAGCAGGATATTACCGATGGTTCGTCGAAGGTTTTTTGAAGACAGCAAATCCGATCATGGAATTCTAGAAGAAAAACAAGAATTTTGTATGGCCCAAGAAGTGTGCAGAAGAATTTCAAAGGCTTAAGGGGCTGTTGACAGCAGCGCCGATACTGAAAGTCCCTGACATGGGCAAGAATTTCTTGGTATGCGCATACGCGTCCAAGGAAGGTTTAGGCAGAGTAGTGATGCAAGGCAGTCGAGTGATTGCCTACATCTCAAGGAAATTAAGAAAGCATGAGGAGAACTACGCAATGCGTGATTTTGAACTATTGGCCATTATGTATGTCTAGAGAGTGTGGAGACACTATCTGATTGGACATAAATTCGAACAAAAAAAGAACAGATGACTGTGGAATGTAGCACTTTTTGCGCAAAATGACTTGAACGCGCGACAAAAGCGTTGGTCAGAATTACTTAGCAAATAGGATTTGAGATTAAGTGCATTAAATAAATGGTGAACAAAGTGGCAGATGCGTTGAGTCGGAGACCACACACATTCTCGATGATACCTCTTCAGACGAATATTCGGGAAATGATTTTAACTATACCGTTCGATGATGACTGGTATAAAGAGGTTAAGGAAACTATCAGACAAGACACCATGACGGTACCAAGTTTGAAGGATATATAGTGGAAAAAGACGGATTGATGAGGTATAATAACTGAATTTACGTATTGCCTAATGACAATTTGAAAAATTTGATGTTAGGTGAGGCTCATAGAGCGGTATTCATGGCTCATCCAGGGGCACACAGATGAGGGCAGACCTTAAGCCCTTATTCTTCTGGAAGGGATGAATGCGGACATAGTTAGCTACGTAGCGATATGTCTAGAATGTCAACAAGTGAAATATGAACATAGACATCTGGAAGGGTTACTACAATCACATGTTGTTCCTGAATCGAAATAGGAGGTCATTTCGATGGACTTCATTGTTGGATTGCCACTGATGACAAGGAGGCACAACTCGATTTCGTGGTAGTTGACACTCCGACGAAGAGTGCAAATTTTATTCATGTGCGTACGACACATCAGGCACCAGACATAGCTAGAATTTTTGTTAGCGAGTTTGTGAGACTACCTAGTGTACCAAAAAGAATCATATCCAATAGAGGATCGATGTTTGCAAGATGATATTGGACTAGTTCCCAAGAAGCTTTGGGAACACAACTGAACTTTAGTACAACATATCACCTCGAGACAGACAGGAAGACAGAAAGAACAAACCAATTTTTTGGAATATATGTTGCATATGTATGCGTTGGACCAACATAAACGTTGGGAAGAGTTCTTGCCACTGATAGAGTTTGCATACAACAACAAATATCAAATTACCACTATGATGGCACCATTCGAGTTACTTTACGGGTGACCGTGTCAGATGCCTTTGAGCTGGGATCGACTTGGGGATAGGGCCCTGGTAGGACCATAAGCGATCCAAGAAATGGAAGAACAAATGCAAATGATAAGAAAAATGATTAAAGAAGTGCAAGATCGATAGAAAAGTTATGTTGATGCACATCGCATTGACTGTAATTATGAAGTTGGCCTATCGACTAGTCGTGCCTCATTCTTGAGGAATTTGCAAGATGTTATTATTGTATCTATTTTGCGACATTACATTACTGATCCTACACATGATATTGACATGAGTTCCTTGCGGTATCGAACGGGGGTTCACTCATGGCAGAACCAATCCACATTATGTACCATCACATTCGACAGCTGTGGCGTCGAACACTCGATCAAGTCAAGGTCCAGTGGGACACTTATAGTCCACACTCAGCTACTGGGAGGACGCATATGATATGCGCCAATGATTTCCATATTTATTTGATAGATTAGACATACAGATCTTGCCAGATACTTTTATTACTGCATTTTATATATTGTACAACTTCGGGACGAAGTTTAAAACAAGAGGGGGTGTATGTAACTTCCCACTCTTGTGAACACATGTCATTGAATTATTCTTGAGGAAACTTGCATGCAAGTGAACCAATTATGGTACATGGTTATAGTTTGGCTTATGGATTTGTGATGATGTTGATGGATTACAATTTATGTTGTTTGATATCTATGTATTGACAGATGCTATTGACGAGTTTCCCCTGACTGTGCAGGACACTTGACAGATTGAGGATGTCAATGGCATCAATGGACCTCCTTGGACTCTGGATTCAGTTAGGGAGTGGATTGTATTGGATTGAGTATTTCATTTATTCATATGTGACATATGATCGATTATATTATGATGTTGTTTATGGATCATTGATAGTATTTCGTTGATGGATGCACGCTGACGATTGCTTGCTAATCTGACTCACATAAGGAGTAAAGGGGCCATGCACAGAAACTAGATATTGAGGGAGAGGTGTGGCAACATCCCTGACACAACCTACTAGCACTCTCGTTGTGACTCAAATTGTAGGTTAACGATTACCTTGTTTGAGAGATCCACGATGTTGTGAGGGAATACTGAGACAATTGCTCATGAAGATTCTAAGGGGCGCGCAATAAGGCAGGGTCCTTATTCCTTAGAATCCCTTAGTCTCTCACAAGGTCGCCTAAATGGAGTATTGACTCCAAGGGTTGGACAGCTACCAAAACCAATCAAAGGTGAGTGGCATCCTTGGAGCACATCGTGCGTCTTGAAGGGCACGTCACAGAATTAAAATTGAGCCAATGAATCTAGGTGGCCTAAAAACATTTGAATGAATGTTAAACCTTGCAAAATATTGAGCACTGCCGAATTAATTAATTAAAGAATTAATTTGTTAATCATAATCCCTAAAGGTCTAAGCCTTTGCAAATAAAAATTTAATTTTAGCCTAAGTCTAAAGCTTGGTGAGATTACTAAAACTAAATTACTATTTAGATATAATAAAAAAAGGGTAAACCAATTTAAGAGATTAAGAGAGATGAAATAAATCTAAAGAATTAATACAATACACGTGTGTGCATAAAATACCAATTAGAATTTAAAAATAAGAAAGGAATAAAGCATAAAAGTAGGTGCAAGCATAGAAAGGTATCTAGAGTCTAGCTAACACTAGTCTAACTAGAGAACAATCTTAGTCATTAATGAGAAACACAAGTAATAAAAGGGACAACTAGGAGTGATTTTAGGAGCACTTTTATGATGGGTGAGGGAAATTGACTTTTAATTAAAATAAATTGTGGATTTACTTGTGCAACTAAGGGAAAGGGTGACAAGTGTACGGGGGAAATAATTCCTAATTAATTATTTTAAAAAATGAATTAAATGTGCAAGTATCAAGGGTCACTAAGGAAATTCTATAAAACAAACGGTTGAGATGAGTAAAGGATCACACTGATTATGAGTAATGTTATGCTGCAAAAATTTTGACTGGTTTTTCTTATGAGAGTTGGGATACTCTTGAGAGAGAGTGGTGGCTCTACCTTGAGAGGCGAGTTGGGAGCTAGAGGATTTTTGGTTGTGTGTATGCGTGACCCCTTTGCGGCTCGGGGGGCTCAGGGGGAACGAGGGTACCCCTAGCGTTGGCTAGGAGGTACCAGTGAGGTCTCAACCATTAGAAAGCTCACGAAGAAAGGGAAAACTAGTTGATGAAGATCATCTCTAGGCCCATCATCGTCGTAAGTTATGGTAATTTATGGAATTTGTAATTGCATTGGTTTATTGTATGTTTCAGTTTTTATAATTCGTTGTAGATTGTGTTGAATCTGGAATTGTATAGCTAGCACCTCAAGGGATTTAGTAGATATGAAAGGGAATTTGTATAATCGAGACTTTTGTTGCGTAACTGTGTTGAAAGGTATAAGATAGAAATTACAAATCTCTTGAGGGTTAGTGTGCAACCTAGACGTAAAATTTTATATTTGTTGCCAATGAAATTGTTGAGCGTTGTATGTTGAAATCCCTTGATATCGTCCTTCCATTGTTACCAATATATCATGATCCTATCTGGTTTGCTGTTGTCCAGGTTACCCATTACAACGGTAAGAAAATGATGCGATGATTTATTTAGTGGGACTTTGAATACATGTAAATATTCTAGTCCTGGCGAGAGATTTCTGTGCCTTTTCATGAGATCGGTGTTAGGAGGTTGCGTTCCAGGGATTGGTATGATCCCAGGCCTGAAGAACATCATATTTTCCCTATGGAGCCTTGTATCGATTTCATCCTGGAATGCATCCATTGTATTACTGTTGCCAAGGATTTTTTTTAGACTGCAAACAAGTCATCTCTGCTGGACAAATTTAATCCTTGACCGCAACCAAAGTTATTTCGCTGCAAAAAAAATTATTCTTAGACTGCTACCAGTCGTCTCCTATTGCAGCGAATTTATATTTTAGAACTCCCCTGAATTTATTTTCGGATGCCATCAATGGTGTTTTATAACGCCCACGAAATTCTTCTGCTGCAGCGAAGGTAAGTTTGCATGTCCACGAAATTATTCATGCTGCCACAAATTCTTAAGTGAAGGCCCAGGGAAGGCCAATTAAGGTGCTGACGAACTTGATTTTATGAGTGTTGCGAGCCCTGGCGTGGGAAAGGATGATGGAATTGTTTTATCCTCGTTGCATTATCGATGGACGATGGATTTTAGCTTCAGATCCTTAGCTGGGCTCCAGTTGGATAAGTTTTCCTTCTTCCCGTTTTGCTTAAATCTCTCCCTCAGTGAAAACCAGCGAAGATCGGGGTAGGTTCTGGAGGAAATGAAGGTTATGTTTGTAAACCTGCTGGACACCTGTGATTCAGCGTCTCAAATCAATACCGTAGACCGGGTAAGACGGGACGCAATGTGGGGTATTCATTTGTCTGACTGTATTTTCGAAAGGGGGCTCCTGGTAGACTATTTTACGCAGTAATTTGTGAACTGGCGATTGTTGGGTACACAACCCTGTGTCCTGTCATTTTTAATTGGTATAGTTGGAACCCTCCTGCACTATGTTAAGAAAACTTAAAGCCGCGAACATTAAAGTCATCCGACAATTGGATCAGGTAGTGAAGAATTAATTATTAAACTCTGAATTTATTAATGTTAAATAAATGATTATTTATTCAATCCCCTTGGTTTTGATCCTTCACACCTATGCATACTATGTTATCTTTTGAGTTTTAATTATTTTCCATGCCTCTATTTTTATTGAGAATATCGACTTAATAATGAGTATGACCTTCAAGTTTGTTTTTGTATTCTTGTTTTTCTCACATCTATGTTATAGTTATTAAGTGGAATCGTTTTAGTTGACCTAAGGATTAATGAAAGATCAAGAGATAATAAGATAGTGAACACCTTAGTGCTTGACACCTTAAGGACTGAGTTTTATATTTTCGATGAGATTATCTTTTGAATTGTTATGCTTATATATTACCCTTTTCATGATATAGTTATTCACTCTGATTGATAAGGAAGATTGAATCTAGTGGTATTGTGATGAATAATAGGAAGGATCGAAAGGAAGGATGATGTGAATATTAACTTGTTACTATAATTACTCTTAATATTAACTACCTTTAGGAATGAATGAATATCCTTAAGAAGTTTTAGATTTCTGGTTAATAATACTCTGCAATAATCTAATTATTAGCTGAGAGTATTGAGAATTAAGGCGGGTTGCAAGTATTGTTGAATTAAAATATGTTTTATCGTGTTATTCTTGCAAGAAAGTGACCGCATTATATGTTAGTGTAAGCAAATAATGATTTAGTAAGGAGATGAATTTTTCCTTGGGTCGTTAAGGTTTTAATTGGTGTTACTTATTAATTTTGTAATTAACTTCTTTTGCGCCATTGAATTTAATGCGATTTATGACTGGATTGGTAATTAGATTACTTGAACCAAGCAGATAGAATTGATGATTGCGTTTGCACCTTGAAATAAGTTGACGATTACTCATGCATTAATAATTATGTGGATGTTTTCTTGTTTTAGAATTGATTACACTTGCACCACTAAACTATAGTGATGTATGATCGTTTTAATTTTAGATTCTATTGCACCACTAAATCATGTTGATGTATGATCGTTTAATATTAGATTATATTGCGCCACTAAACCATGTCGATATATGATCGTTTTAATATTAGATTCTCTTGCGCCTTTAAAATAGTATCAAAGTTGATTGATTTAGTAATTATATTTCTCTTGCACCCTGATTTATTGATAAGTGAGATTGATTGTGGATCTATTTGTAGTTTGAATTGATTGTTTTAAGTGGGATTTAGACACCTCCTTGTTCCTCATAATAGTCGCCAACCCTGAGACCTCAAGTGGTCAAAATCAATAGGATGAATCATGGGCTTGAGTATTGCTTATGTGTCTTGGAGGTCCTAACCTTGCAGGGTAGGATGGGCGGGTAGTTTCTTTAAGTATCTTTATGTGATGAGTTGATCGAATAAAAGTATTGATGTTCCTAGTTGATCGTGATGAGTTGATCTTGTGTCACCATTTATGATACTTGTTGATTATGTGTCATTATCTAAATGTGATATGTTAATTATGATGTCTTTGATTATGCACCGTTGAAATATTGTGTGGACGTTAATTTCCTAATGCTCTTAAAAATGTTTTTTTTTATTTTTATATTTACCTTTTGTGCTTCACTTTCCTAGTCATAACGCAAGCGGTGTTACATATGGTATCAGAGCGGGTTCAACCTTGCGACTGCAGATCATGACACCTTCCACTGTATTAACCACTTGATTAATAAATGATCACTAATAAGAATTTAAATTGTCTGTACCGGTAATCTTGGATAGAGGATGTCGTGGAGGTAGACTATGTGGTGCTAGGGGAAGAGGTGTGATGCCTCCAATAACATCCACGCCATAGGGGTCTAACCCCCAAGGAGAAGAATGAGTCATTGGGAAGGAGAAGATTGTTGTGGGGGATGTGGTTGGTTCGATGAGGTACTTTTAGAGGATGTCAGAGGCCTTGATTAACTGACTAAATAGTGATGAAGCTAGGGCACCTGTACCCATTGAGGGTTCACAACGTGCTCCAGCTGGCAGTGGTAGCTTCCACAGAGAACTCGAGAAGGTTGAGTTTCCCGAGTTCATGGTTGCCACATACGGCTCAGCCAGTGAGGCATGGTTGGAGAATAGGGCAATGTGCTTCACACTTCACGATTACACCTCCAACACGAAAGTCTGCATGACAGTCTTTTAGCGGAAGGGGAACACTCTTCTATGGTGGAAGACACTCCTACCTCAACTAAACATGGTTGTTGAAGACGTGTCATGGGAACTGTTCAAGGAATAGTTCCGGGAGAGCTATTTATCATAGAAATTCATCGAGCGCCAGCTCAATGAGTTCAATGCCTTACGACAGGGTGGTTGTACAATGCCCGAGTTTGAGGCTTGATTCATGGAGTTGCTTGGTATGCTCACCCTTTGTACACTGAGAAGCTAAAGGTCAACAAGTTTGTGTTCGGCCTTAAATTCTGCATTCGGGTGAATGTGAGGATCCTAATTACTCAGACATTGCGCGAGGCAGTCCAAAAGGCCCTTGTAGCCGAGGAAGAGTTGACTGGCAGGGGACAGGGCAGAACTCCTGCAAGATCGACTGGATTGACGACGTCATGTGTGCAGTAGCATCAAACACCAGCCTGACATACATCAAGGTATCGTGATACATCGAGAGGATCCACGTTCATGACACCATGACGATTGACTCCTCAGTGGGGAAGTCCCTACAGAGGACCACCACATCTGCAGCGCTGTCATCCGCCGCTACAACTATATAGGCCTATTTAGTAGAACAGAACTAGATCTCGAGATGGTATACCCACAACCTCTACTTTGGGGACCATGAGTACTAGACCAAAGACCGGGTGTCAGACATGTGGAGAGCCACTTTACTAGAGAGACTGTATGGTTGAGAAGGACAGAGTGGCCAGGTCAACAAGACACACTACAATTGGAGATTTGGGAAAGTCCCACAGGATTCATGCTGCAGTGAATAACCATCATCCCAAGCACCAAAACATGGTGCTCGAGACGTCAGGTACAATCGTCGACCAAATTTTTTAGTATGTTGATAAGTCTTGGTGCTATAGAGAGTTTTATTTCTAGTACAACGCGGAAAGGATTTAAGTCAAAGGCAATCGACGGGATGAGTTTAGATACATCGAAAGGGCTTCGGGTTCCAAATAGAAGGGACAAAGAAGAGTGATAGTAGGAAGAAACGAGGGAGTGTCCCTGAGGTTTATTCTTCCCTACAGCTACAAAAGATCATGCACAAAGGATGCAAGAAAAATGCAATCTTAGCACTGAACGAAAAGGGCATGTCGGAAGGATTAGAAAACCTTCTGGTATTACGAGAGTTTGTGCACGTGTTCACAAAAGAGTTACTAGGTTGTCACCCAAAAGAGAGCTGGATTTTACCATCGAATTGAAACCTGGAACTGAGCCGATAACAAGAACGCCTTATCAGATGTCGACACTTGAGTTACATGAGTTGAAATGCAACTAAAGGTGTTGTTGGACCTAGGACTTATACGTCCAAGTGTGTCACCTTGGGGTGCGCTTGTTGTTTTCATAAGAGGAAGGATGGGTCATGGAGACTCTGTATTGACTACCGTCAATTGATTAAGGCAACGATCAAGAACCAATATCCGTTGCCAAGAATAGATGATTGGTTGAACAAATGAATGGCACAACGGTGTTTTCAAAGATCAATTGGAGATCAGGTTAACACCAGATATGAATTAAAGAGGAATATATTCCTAAGACCACATTCAAGAGAGGTTTGGACACTACGAATTTACCATTGTCGTTGGGACAGACAACGCCCTGGGGGTATTCAGGAGTTAGATGAATGGGGTGTTTCGTGAATACTTGGACAAGTTTGTTCAAGAATTCATTGATGGCACATTGATATATCCTCAGACGATGGAGGAACATGACGAACTTTGCGCTTAGTATTACAGTGTTTACGGGAACACAAATCAAGGGAAACTGTCAAAATGCTATCAAGTGTAACATCACACTCTTGCACGCATTGAGAAAACTTATTCTTTGAGGACACTTGCTTGCAAGTGATCCAGGTTATTATATCTATTGGTCATTTTGATTATGATTATGAGATATTATGGATTTGATGATATGTTATTTGGTTGTATTTACATAGACATGTTCTATTGAATGGGTTCTCCTGAGTGTGCAGGACTTTGGACCTCGAGGATGCAGAGGCATCGATGAAACCCCTTGGACTCTGGATCGAGTCAGGGAGTGGACTATTGGGTTTGAATGTTGTTGATATGACATATGTACATATGATTAGATGTTATGATGATTGATTATTATTGCTGACATGATTGGCTGATGGATGCATGCTAACGATAGCTTGTAGATCAGACTCACATATGGAGTAGAAGGGTCACGCACGAAAACTAGAGACTTTGAGGGAGAGGTGTGGCAGCAGCCCCGCCACAACCTACTAGCACTCTCACCGTGGATCAAACTGTAGGTTAACAATTACCTAGTTCGAGAAGACCCACGATGTCGTGAGGGAAGACTGTGACAATCACCAATGATGATTCTAAGGGGCACGAAATAAGGCAGAGGCCTTATTCCTTAGAGGTCGTTAGTCTCCCACAAGATCACCTGGCAGAGTATTGACTCCAGGGGTTTGACGTCTACCAAATTTAGTCAAGAGGCAAGTGGCACCCTTAGAGCACGTAGTGTATCTTGAAGGGCACATCGTGCAAGGAAAATAGAAAGAGGTGAGTGACACCCTTGGAGCACGTAGTACGTCTTGAAGGGCACGTCGTGCAAGGAAAACAAAAAGAGGTGAGTGGCACCCTTGGAGAACCTAGTGTGTCCTGAAGGGCACATCACGATTTCAACTGGTAAGTGAATAAAACTAGTTGGCCTTAAAATGAATGATGTGATAAGTAAGATTTAAAAACAAAATTTCCTAATAAAAAAATGTCGCCCAACCTAGTGAAATTAAAACATAGGTCTAAGTAGAACTTGTGGTCAAAAAAATAATAATAAATAAACATGTAACAAGAAGGGGGGGTAAGAAATTCAAACTTATTTATTAAAGTCAAAATTATAATGGAGGATTAAATTTTTAAAAAGGGGTAATGGTTGTTTTTATCTACATTTGCTAATTTAATTTTTAGTTAAAAAGAAAAGAGGGTAAATGGTTGTTTTTATATACACTTGCTAAATTATTTTTTAATTAAAAAGGAAAAAGGGTAAATGGTTGTTTTATCTACACTTGCTAAATCAATTTTTTTTAGTTAAAAGAGAAAAAGGGGGAAACTTAAAAGAAATAGGAAACTTAAAGAAAAAAGGAAACTTAAAGAAAAGGGGAAACATGAAGAAAAAGTTGAATGTCTAACTTAGTAAGGAATCTTGCCTTTGGAACTTTCTAATTATGAACTCAAATAGGAATTAAGTAAGGCGTAAGTCATTTAAGAAGTGTAAGGGAATTTTGGGACATCGATGAGAGTTTTTAGGAATGCTCTTAGGTGGATGAGGGAAATAGGAATATTTAATTAATTAATAAAATTGATTTTCTGGTGCAACTAGGGGATCGAGCGACATGTGTACGGGCGAGGTTTTTCGAAATTAATTAAATGAAAAAGGAATTTAATGAGAATTTGGGAAACTAATTACTTGAAAACTCTATAAAAAGGATGGAGGAGGAGGATTATGGATCTCATCTTTTTGTGTAACGTTACACTGCTGAAATTTATCTTGACTGAACTTTCTCTTCTGGGAGTTGGGATACCCAGCTCGGGTAACGAGTGGTAGCTCAACCTTGCGAGGTGATTTGGGTGCTAGCATTCTATGGTATTGTGTGTGTGGCCCCTTTACAGCTCGGGGTCTTAGGGGGAAGAAGAGTACCCCTAGAGTTGGATGGGAGGTGCCGGTGAGGTCACATCGGTTGGAAAGTGGGAGATGGGTGGAGCGTGCGTGCGACGACGACTTTGGAGCATTCACACTTGGCTAAGGTATGTCTGTTAAAGTTGTTACTTGCAATGAATTTAATTTATACATGTTTTTCTGTACTCAGTTGAAGATTTCATGGCCATGAGATTTCTTGCACATGCATTCCTACTGTAATTGTAATCCCTTTGTTGCTTGATTTATTCAGTAAGAATCATTTCCATCGATTGTATCCTTTATTTATGAGTTATTGTCTCTTTGCGCATGGCCAGAATGAGCCACAGTCTCAACCTTGCATGCGTTCTTGTATCTTCTGCCCGCGTTTTCATTATTCCTTGATTGTGATTTTATTTCATTAATTGCTTCTCCACGAAGAAGATCTGGATGCATATTATGTTTTTATCTTCTATCCCTTATCCCTTAAGTTATTAGTCCATTCCTGAGAAATCAACCAGGAGTCGAATCGACGATCGTCACTCCGGTGTTTAAAGACTTATAGATTCAAATTTCATGATTTCATGTACATGGATAATAAGTGAAGGATAAATTTCACCCAGTTATCAACCCTTACTTATCTCTACGTTTTTCTCTTATGGTTATTCTCAATTCTTTTCACCTTCTTGTGAATGAGTATATTTGTGTCTTGATTGATTCATTGTTGAACGATTAGTCTTTGTGCCTTCTTGTGAATGAGTATCCTTGCGTCTTGATTGATTCATTGCTAAACGATTAGTCTTTGTGCCTTCTTCTGAATGATTATCCTTGCGTCTTGATTGATTCATTGTTGAATGATTAGTCCTTGCACCTTATTGTGAATGAGTATCTCTGCGTTTTGATTGATTCATCTCTGAACGATTGACCTCTGATCTCTGTGTTTCCTTTATGCAAATATCTACGTCCTCCCCAAACTTTTGCTCTATGATTCTTGTTTTATAGAAAACATTCACACTATGTTTTTCTTGGCGTTTTACATAGCCCTTTCGCCCAGTTTTTACACATCATTCTGGTTGGATTTTATTTTTCCTTAGTCACAGATCTTTTGTTAATTACACAACGATTTTATATATATCGTGTGACTGCAAATTTAATATATGCATGACAACGATTTTATACATATCGGGTGACTGCGAATTTAATATTTATTGACAACGATTTTATATATAATGTGTGACTGTGAATTTAATGTTTATTGACAATGATTTATAGACAGTGATCCATAGACAACGAATACTTTATCATACTTCATGATTGCGTGTGCATGAAAAACATCATGTGTATGACTGCATTTTTATCTAATGTATGATAGACAACAATATATATATATATATATATATATATATATATATATTGTTAAATCCTTGTTATTACTTTATATGGTTAATTCCTTTTCAGACAACGATATATCCATTAGACAAGTGATGTATCTAATAGACAATGATATTTTTACCTTGTAATTGACATCGATGTATCCAAAAATATAGTAACCCTTTTTAGACAACGATATATTTATTAGGTAGCGATTTCCCTTAATTTATATCTATTAGTCAGCGAAGTGATGTTAGATAGTGATTCCCATAATTTATATATGTGAAGGACAATGTTGTACATACAATGATTATGTATATATGTAGGTTTGGCAACAAATTTATTTTCTTATATCCGTTTTTATATCAACGTTTAATTGCTATGACAGTCCTGTAACTGCGTGTATCAATCCTATAATTATATCAACATTTTTCCAATAATTATATTCATTTTATATCAACGTTTAATTGCTATGACAGTCAAGTAACTGCGTGTATTAGTCCTGTAATTATATCAACGTTTTTCCAGTAATTATATCCATTTTATATCAACGTTTAATTGCTATGACAATCCTGTAATTGCATGTATTAGTCCTGTAATTATATCAACACATTTAATTATGTCAGTCTGATAATTATACCCATTTTTATAACCACGTTTAATTGATATTTCAATCCTATGTTAGCATGTATTAGTTCTTATATCAACGTTTTAATTCTGTAATGGCGTATATCAATTCTGTAATGGCGTATATCAGTACTTTATATCATCGTTCATTGGCTTATTCAGTTCTTTAATTTCTTATTTCACACTTGATGAAGCTAGCTCTCAAATACATTTCTATATTATAGAGGATTACAATAGAATATCCCTGCACACGAATTTTATAGATAATACTCAAATTAATTTTGTTTTACAGTGTGGAAGACTTCGTTGATAAAAGTGCCTCTTAAGGAAACAAGAAATCCTTTGGCTAGTTGCGCAATTTAATTATTGAATGATGTCATCTTGCATCTTGTGGATTTGTGATTGGGTGCTTGTGTGTATTCTTTGTGTTTTATTGACAGTTAATTTGGTCTCCTAGAGCGTTGGATTTTTCTTGGGTTAAAGGGTTAGATGTCGTTTGTGCTTAGGATTCTTGTGCGCTCGTCATACTGAAAACATGAATCCTTAAGTTGGGATCATTATGCACGTTGATCATAGGGCATATGAAACCTGGCTTAGGGTCATGCGCCTTCCGATGTGGATGTTTTTGTTTTTGCCTTCGAGGTTGTACCTGCTTGTAACTTTTAATAGCGACCACTCATTCACTGGGATGATTCTAGCTACTTATCGTGGAAGTTGTTGTGTTGGACTGATTGTTGTTGCTTATGCGTCCCGGAGGTCCTAACTCGACAAGGTAGGATGGACAGGTAGTTGTTTTTATTTGTTTATTTGATTTTTGTATGTTACATCCAACGACATAATGCGCTAGTGTATTGGGTCATTAATTGTCTATTGCTTGACTTGCGTGTGTTGTGTTCATTGACGAGTTGCGTTGATTTCCAATTGTCGTTGTTACCTTCCTGCTTATAAAAAAAACAAAAATTGCACATGTTTGCGTCGCATGTTGTCGTAATGACATGGCGTCGTTACATCAAGGATTCATTTCTTAGGGCATGTTATATCCAACGAAGGTAGAGGCTATTATGGAATGGCCTGCATCAAAAAATGTACCAGGAGTATACATCTTTTGGGTTTAGCAGGATATTATTGATGGTTTGTCGAAGGTTTTTTGAAGATAGAAAATTCGATCATGGAATTGTAGAATAAAAACAAGATTTTTTTATGGCCCAAGAAGTGCACATAATCATTTCAAAGGTTCAAGGGGATGTTGATGACAATGTTGATTCTGAAAGTCCCCTACATGGGCATGGATTTCTTGGTATGCGCAGACGCGTCCAAGGAAGGTTTAGGAAAATTATTGATGCAAGACAATCGAGTGATCGCCTACATCTCAAGGAAATTAAGAAAGCATGAGGATAACTATGCAACACATTATTTGGAACTATTGTCCATTATGTATGCTTGGAGAGTGTGGAGACACTATATGATTGGATGAAAATTTGAACAAAAAAAAATAGATCATTGTGGAATGTAGCACATTTTGCGTAGAATGACTTGAATGCGCAACAAAAGCATTGGTCAGAATTACTTAGAAAATATGATTTGAGATGAAGTACATTAAATGAAAGGTGAACAAAGTGGCAGATGCATTGAGTTAGAGACCACACATATTCTTGGTGATACCTCTTCAGACAAATCTTTAGGAAATGATTCTAGCTATACCATTCGGCAATGACTGGTATAAAGAGGTTAAGAAAATTATCGGACAAGACACCATGACGGTACCAAGTTTGAAGGATATACAATGGACAACGACTGATTGATGAGGTATAAAAACTGGATTTACGTACCACCTAATGGAAAATTGAAAATTTTGATCTTAGGCGAGGCTCATAGAGAGGTATACATGGCTCATCCAGGGGCACGAAGATGAGGGTAGACCTTAAGCCCTTATTCTTCTGGAAGGGATGAAGGCGAACATAATTATCTATGTGGTGAGATGTCTAGAATGTCAACAAATGAAAGCTGAACATATACATCTGGAAGGGTTACTACAACCACACGTTGTTCCAGAATCAAAATAGGAGGTCATTTCGATGGACTTAATTGTTGGATTGTCGCTGAAGGAAAGGAGGCACGAATCGATTTCGTGGTAGTTGAAACTTTGATGAAGAGTGCACATTTTATTCATGTATGTATGACATATCATGCACCATAAATATCTAGAATTTTTGTTAGCGAGTTTGTGAGTCTAGCTAGCGTACCAAAAATAATCATATCCGATAGAGGATAGGTGTTTGCAAGACGATCTTGGACTAGTTCCCATGAGGCCTTAGGAACACAATTGAACTTTAGTACACCATATCACCTTGAGACAGACGGGCAGATAGAAAGAACAAACCAAATTTTTGGAAGATATGTTGTGTATGTATGCATTGAACCAGCATAAATGTTGGGAAAAGTTCTTACCACTGGTAGAGTTTGCATACAACAATAGCTATCAAATTACCACTATGATGGCACCATTTGAGTTCCTTTATGGGCGACCATGTCAGACGCCTTTAAGATGGGATCGAATTGGGGATAGGGCCTTGGTAGGACCAGAAGTGATTCAAGAAATGGAAGAACAAATGAAAATGATAAGAAAAAGGATTAAAGAAGTGCAATATTGGCAGAAGAGTTATGTCGATGCGCATCACGTTGACTGTAATTATGAAGTTGGCCTATCAACTAGTCGTGCCTCATTATTGAGGCATTTGCAAGATTTTATTCTTGTATCTGTTTTGCAACATTACGTTATTGATCCTACACATGATATTGACTTGAGTTCCTTGCATTATCGGACGAGGGTGCATGCATGAAAGAACCAATCCACATTTTGGACCATCGTATTCGAAAACCATGGCGTCGAACAGTCAATCAGGTCAAGGTCCAGTAGGACAATTATAGTCCACACTCAGCTATTGGGAGGACACATATAATATGCGCCAATGGTTTCCATATTTATTTCATATATTAGACATATAGATCTTATCAGATACTTTTATTACTGCATTTTATATATTGTACAACTTCGGGACGAAGTTTAAAACAAGAGGGGGTGTATGTAACATCCCATTCTTGTGAGAACATGTCATTGACTTATTCTTGAGGAAACTTGAGTGCAAGTGAACCGATTATGGTACATGGTTGTCCCGGCTAGATCTGGAGGGGTCCCTACTGCCCTCCTTTCGTCAGACTCTTCGTCTCTATTGTGGGAGCCTTCCCCCACCTCTTGGTGAGTCACCATTCCCTACATCTGCAATTTCCCGTGGTTGATCTTCCGCTTTGTGTGCAGAAGAAAAACGCTGGTTATTAGTCAATATTTGTATTCATTTATAACCAGTACATAATTCATATTTTTCACATGCACACACACACAATAGGAGTTTTCATTCTTAACTTCGACTTTTGATTAAGAAGGTTAAGACAGGGGTTACTCTTTTTAGGAGTGTTTTGAACAGAGCTCCTGCACAACTCGTTCATGAGCCCAAGCAGGCCAAGTGTTGTAACCATGCTCTGATACCAATTTGTAACACACCCACTACGGGAACTAAGATTTTTTGGCTTTTTCCTTCTTTTCACCAAGGAACAGAATTCCCCGAATTCCTATGGGGCCTGATGTGGTTCCTACCATCCATTATCCTTACCCCTATGATCATGGGTCATGACCATAGGCCTTACCGGAGAAGTACTTCCGGCTTTCGCGATTTAGGAAATCATGATGCATGCAATCCCTTTCTCTCTTGACTTTCGAAGGGCCGAAATCCGAAACACCAAACTCTAATCGTGCTCCACTATTTCGAGGTTTCCTCCATCGGGATTTCGGGATGTGCGACGACAGGAGGTCTCGCACCTGGGTTTCTCGGGAGCTGAAACTTCGAAACACCAAACTCTAAACATGCTCCACTATTTTGGGGGTTTCCTCCATCGGGATTTCGAGATGTGCGACGATAGGAGGTCTCGCACCTGGGTTTCCCGGGAGCCGAAACTACGAAACACCAAACTCTAAACATGCTCCACTATTTCGGGGTTTCCTCCATCAGGATTTCGGGATGTGCGATGACAAGATGTCTCGCACCTGGGTTTTTTGGGAGCCGAAACTCTGAAACACCAAACTCTAAACATGCTCCACTATTTCGGGGTTTCATACTTTGGGGTTTCACATCTAGCGAGTACAAGGGATCTTACCCTTAGGTATCCCGGATGCCAAAACACCGAAACACCATAACTCATCCGCGCTATTGTCATTTTGGGGTCTCATCCATCGAGATTTCGTGATATGCGAGAACAAGAGGTCTCATACCTGGTTTCCTCGGGAGCCGAAACTCCGAAACACTGAACTCTAAATACACTATACTATTTCAAAATTTCGCAAGTTGGGATTTTGAGACTTGCGAGTGTAAGGGAACTCGCACTTGGGTGTTCCGGGTACTGAAACACCAAAACGCCGAATCTATACACGCTAAGAAATTTTGGGAATCCGCAAACCGGGTTTTCGGGATATGCGACGACAAGAGGTCTTGCACCTGGGTTCCCCGGTAGCCAAAACTCCGAAACCTATATATATATATATATATATATATATATATATATATATATATATCGCTTAGTCTATTTCAAGGTTTCTTCCATCGGGATTTCGCGGGTCAGGATTTCACGAGTCGGGTTTTCGAGACTTGTGAGTACATGGGGCCCGCACTTAAGCACCCCGAGTGTTGAAATACCGAAATATAATAACTTTTCCACACTCTATCTTTTCGGGATTTTGTAAGTTGGGATTTAGGGACTTGCAAGTACAAGGGAACTGGCCCTTGGGTTTCCCAGATACCGAAACTCCGAAATACCATTCTTAAACCTGCTCATCTATTCTGGGGTTTCTTCCATCAAGATTTTGCAAGTCAGGGTTTCGGGACTTGCGAGTTCAAGGGAACTCACCCTTGGGTTTTTCGGATACCGAAACACCGAAATATCGAAGTCTAAAAGGACCATTCTCCCTCGTGTAGGGTTTTAAGACTTACACCATAAAATCCTTTAGCAGACCCTTGGATATATATATATTTACGTAAGCCATACGTGGTCTTTCCAACATAAGCATGCAGTCAAAATATATATATATATATATAAGCCATAGGTGGTCTTTCCAATATAATCATACAACCACCATTTCTGATCAAAACACCATACATACAGTCTTATACTGTAACCATTCATAATTACACAAACCATGATCATACATGTCAGAATATTAACTGCAAGATACGAGATATAACACTTATAAGAAAAACACCAGGTTTGATGCAACTGCTGAAAGGGGTGCTCGTTTCCACCCAACCGTAGGCTCAGCGATTCCGAATGGATTTACCACTAGCCACCCCCGAGCTTAGACCACGTTGTTGTGAGACTAAGTCTTTGTTTGTCAGAAGTCGAGAACGAAGGTTACTCTCCTTCTTCTCCGCTTATCAATCACTCTGTGTATTTTTCCAGAGTCCTTTCGATTTCTTCCCTCTTGCCATCTCTGTTGCGACTGCCCCCTTCCACACCTCTTTCCTGCCTTTTCTTTTTCAACGAGGTTTCATGTGGCATGAACTTCCCCGTGGTGGTCAGGTCTGAGGCTTCCACGGATGGGCGGTTCACTCCCATCCCTCATTAACTCATGAGGAGCCTCTTCACCTACCAACCTGGTGAGTAATTCATTTCAGGGCTAGCGATCCGCTCTTGATCTTTGGGCCAATGAAGACCAAATATGGTATTGGATTCGGTGGAAGTTGACGCCACCATTCCAGGTTCCTTCCACCACCTTTCATCAACCATCGTGGTCTCTTTTCAACACATCCCCCTCCCAGCAGTCTTGCAACATATATTCATAACATTATTTACCTTTGTCGACCTTTTATACTAAGGTCCATTCAAAATCACACATTCACATCTTTGAGTCTGCCATAGTCCTTGGCCAGTATAGTTACTTTTACAAACTGGGGGAAACAGGGTGTTAAAGTCTTCCACAAGATCACCTGACGAAGTATTGACTCCATGGTTTTTTGATTTCTAGCAAGTCAGTGAAGAGGTGAGTGGCACCCTTGTAGCATGTAGTGAGACTTGAAGGGCACGTCATGCAAGGAAAAAGGAAAGAGTCGAGTGGCACCCTTGGAGCACGTAGCGCGTCCTGAAGGGCACGTCGTGCAAGGAAAAATGAAAGAGGCAAGTGGCAACCTTGGAGCACCTAGTGCGTCTTGAAGGTCATGTCATGAATTTAAATGGTAAGTGAATAAACTTAAACGACCTTAAAATGAATGATGTGACAAGTGAGATTTAAAAAGATTTTCCCTAATAAAAATGTCACCCAACCTAGTGAATTTACAACCTAGGTCTAATTAGAACATGTGGTCAAAATAATAATAATAAATGAACATGTAATAAGAAGTGGGGTAAGAAATTCAATTTATTTATTAAAGTCAAAATTATAAGGGAGGATTAAAATTTTTAAAAAGGGAAATGATTGTTTTATCTACATATGCTAATTTAATTTTTAGTTAAAAAGAAAAAGGGGTAAATGGTTGTCTTTCTACACTTGCTAAATTGATTTTTAGTTAAAAAGGGAAAAAAGGGAAACCTAACAGAAATAGGAAACTAAAAAAAATGGGGAAACATAAAGAAAAAAGTTGAATGTCTAACTTAGTAAGGAATATTGCATTGGGAACTTGCTATTTTTGAACTCAACTAGGAATTTAGTAAGGCGTAAGTCATTTAAGAAGTGTAAGGGAATTTTGGGACACCTAGGAGCGTTTTTAGGAATTCTTTTAGGTGGGTGAGGGAAATAGGAATAATTAATTAATTAATAAAAAATAATTTCTAGTGCAACTAGGGGATGGGTGACATGTGTATGGGGGAGGTTTTTCCTAATTAATTAAATTAAAAGGGAATTTAATGAGAATTTGGGAAACCAATTACTTGAAAAACTCTATAAAAAGGATGGAAGAGGAGGAGTATGGATCTTATCTTTATGTGTAACATTATGCTGCTGAATTTTTGTCTTGACTGAACTTATCTTGTTGGATTTGGGATACCCATCTCAGGTAACGAGTGGTAGCTCGACCTTGCAAGGCGAGCTAGTTGCTAGCGGTTCTCTGGTATTGTGTGTGTAGCCCCTTTGTGGCTCAGGGGGATTATGGGGAAGAATATTACCCCTAGCGTTGGTTGGGAGGTACTGGTGAGGTCACATCGGTCGGCAAGCAGGAGATGGACGAAGCGCGTGTGAGATAGAAACTACAGAGCATTCGCGTTGGGATAAGGTACGTTGGTTAAGTTATTAATTGCAATGAAATTTAAATTACGTATGTTATTTCTATGTGTGGGTTTATTGATTATAATGAAGAGATTGTGTTTTTATACTCCGTACCTTATCCCTTTAGTCATCAGTCTGTGCCTGAGCAGTCGGCCAGGAACCGAATCGACGGTCGTCACTTTAGTGTTTAAAGACCTATAGATTCAAATGCCCTGCTTTTCTGTGCATGGATGATGAGCAAAGGATAAAGTTTAGCCCAACTATATACCCCTTATATATCTCTGCGTTTTCTCTTCTGGGTAATCTCTAATCTTTGTGCCTTCCTTGTGAATGAGTATCTCTGCTTCTTGATTGATTAAAACTCTGATTTTCTCTGCATTTTAATTTGTTGAAACTTTGATGAACCTCTAAGTCTTGAATGCCAAACCTCAACATTTTCTTGGGATTGACTACATCTGCATTTTCTGGTGGTTGATTTCTTCTGCGTTATCCTGTGTTTGATTATCTCTGAGTTTTCCTGGAGTCTTTACTCAGCCTTCTCACTGCTAATTTTTGGGCGATTTACCGAGATTTTCCCCTATGATTTTTGTGGCCTTTCCCACAACGATTGTAATTGGCAGCTATTCTGTTTTCACATAGAATTTTCACTTAGCGTTTGCATTCATTTTGACACAGAGTTTGCATCCGTTTTTACCTAGATTTTTACCCTCCATTGTTTATTGTTGTATTGTATATTATTATTAGACTACCAAATTATATTGTTGTATTGCATATTATTATTAGATTACGAAATATTACCAATATTAGACTGCAAATTTACCCATCTATTGGCTGCAAATTTATCCTTTTATTTGCCTGCGAATTTACCTTTTTATTGACAACGATTTTTATGTTAAACCCATCGATTTGTTATGATAACACTTAGCGATTTATTTAATGATAAACTCAACAATTTTTATGATAACACCCAAAATTAACACTCAACGATGTTAAACCCGACGATTTCTTATGATAACACTCATCGATTTTTTTTGTGATAAACTCAATGATTTTTATATCATAACACTCAATGATGTTAAACCCAACAATTTATGATAACACCCAAATTTCTTGACTGAGTTTTAATGAAAGAGAGAGACTGTGTTTTTATTTGAGTGATAGACAAATTCCCATGATTTTCGTGGCTCTTCAACCAACTTTCTTGACTGAGTTTTTAATGAGAGAGAGACTGTGTTTTTTTTTTATTGAGTGACAATGAATTTCCCCATGATTTTCATGGCTTTTACCTAGTAGCGATTTCGTGGATAGATGTTTCATCTTCCCCTGAATGGATTTAACACTACACTCTTACCTGGCAGCTATTCCATTGATGGAGCTTTAATTTCCTTTAATGCATTTAACCCAACACTCTTACCTGGAAACTATTATGTTGATGGAGCTTTAATTTCCTTGAATTCATTTAACCAAACACTCTTACCTGGCAGCTATGCGTTGACGAAGTTTTAATTTCCTTTTGAATGCTTACCACAACGACTTACCTGGCACCGATTCCCTTGTTGGATGTTGTATCTTATGTTATAGCAATTCTCTTATTTTAGAAAAAAAAATTATATGTTGGGTTGGATGTTGTATTATAGTGATTCTCATATGGTATTATAGCGATTCCCATATTGTATTATATCATTTCTCATATTATGGGATGTTATAGCGATTCTCATCTTTTAAGACATAAATTTTATATGATAGACAATGAATGGAATATAGAATAGCAACTGAATTAGCATTATCATGATCATCAATTGACAACAAATTTCTACCTTTGAATTTAAATTGTTGAATAACAGGGAAGATTCTCTAGGAAGTGAATACATACATTGAATGACAACAACTTCTACTTTGATCTTAATTTGTTGTATGACACTAATGATTCTTAGACAACGAGTTAATACAATAAATATTCATGACAATGATTCATAATCTAATTCCTTGCTAATTTCCTTTTTAACTGTGAATTCTTTTGTAGACAGAGATCTCATTAAGGGATAGCACTATGTTTAGACAACAATGTCATTATTATATATCATTAGTGTTAACATCTTTATTAGCTCTTATTTTTATAGACAATGTTAACATCTTTATTAGCTCTTATTTGTATAGACAATGAATATGATTGGACTGAAATATTATTATGGGACAACGATATCATTTTTAGATATATTAGTTCACCTTTATGATAACTTGTGATAATAGTAACAATTTTAATAGTTCACATTCTTGGTCACAGTTTGGGAAACATTTATGATAATGATAACATTTCTAATAGTTCACTCCTTCGCACTTAGACATCATGATGAACAAATAATGGTTATGGTTGATTGGCGAAGTCATTTAGTAGCTTGTGCAATTTAATTTGGGTGATGTCATATTGCGTTGTGTCGACCTGTTGCTTGGGGGCATGGGTGTAGTCTTCTTGTCAGTTATTTCGATCTCCTAGCACGTTAAAATTTTTGGGTTATTGGTTTGGATGTGTTATGTTGCGCCAGGGTTACCATCACGCCTATTGCCTTGAGACGATATAATTCCTGATGAGGGAATCATTGTGCGCCTTGATGGATAGAGGGAAATGATAACCTGGCTTGAGTTTGTGCTTCCTGATGTGGGCGTTAGTTCGTTGTAATGGTTGTTGGTACTTGGTTCTGTAATGCCTCAATGTGTTTGGTTTTGCGCATTGTAGAGGATTCTAGTCACTGGTTGTCGAAGCCATGTGTCGAGTTTGTTCATGTTGTCCTTAGCTGGTAGGCGTTGTCTTTCTTGTGATGGGCGGATAGTTGTTTTTATCTATCTCTTGATTATCACATGTTTCATCTAGTTTCCTGTTATGCTATTATGTTGAGTCATTTTTGTCTGTTGCTTGAATGCCTAAGTTGTGTTCATCGTAAAGTTATGATGTTTAATTGTTGTTGTGTTTACCTTCCTGCCTAAAAACAAAAAAGAATTGCTCTTGCTTGTTTCACTTATAGTCGTAACAATGGGGACATTACATATGGTATCAAAGCGGGTTCAACCCTTCGATTATGGATCACCATGCTTTCCACTGCATTAAACCCTTGAGTATTAACCTAGCGCTAACTAAAAACTTTAATGTGTTCATGTGATGATCTTGATTAGAGGACTCCACAGAGGTTCATAGTGTGGTGCCATGGAAGGAGGTGTGACGCCTCCAGAAGTGCACGTTCCCTCGAAGTCTAACCCCCAAGGGGAGGAGAAAGTCCTTGGGCTGGATATGATTGTGGTAATGGATGATGATGGCCTAACAAGGTCCTTTCAGGGAATGTCAGAGGCCTTGATCCACTATATGTACTGATATGAGGCCAGGGTGCTTGTACCCATGGGGGTCCACGACGCACCCCAACCAATACCATTATCTTTCACCAAGAAATCGAGATGGATAAGTTCCCAAATCCATGAGTGTCGCGGACAACTCAGCTGTCGAGGCATGGTTGGAGAATATGGTGATGTGCTTTGCACTTCGCGACTACCTCCAACACAAAGGTCTACTTGGTGGTCTTTCAACTAAAGGGGAGCACTCTTATATGGTGGAAGATGCTCTTGCTGCTTTTGAACATGACAGTCGAAGACATGTCATGGAAATTGTTCGAGGAATGGTTCCAGGAGATGACTAGAGCATATAGATTAGTCGGACCCGCTACCGTGGGATATTTGGGAAAGGCCCATCAGATTCATGCAATGGTGAATAATTGCCAAGAAAAGCACCAATCGACTGTGCTCGAGATGTCAGATATTGTCACTGACCAGACCCTTGGTATTTTGATAGATCTCAGGGATACCGAGAGTTTCATTTCTGGTGTAGTGCCAAAAATAATTAAGGTAAAGGAAGTCGAAGAGGATGATTTTAGCTTTGTAGATATGGCTTCGGGAGACAAACAAAAGGTTGGAGGGAAGGTTACAGGCTATAGCCTTAACTCGGGAGAGTTTTTCACCAGGGCCAACTGGTACATCACGATCTTGGGATCTTATGACGTCGTGATCGGTATGGGATGATTGGAATCGCATGAGGCGATACTCAACTGTAAGACAAAATGGTTGAGCTTGGTCGATGATGAGGGACAGAGACACGTGATTGTAGGTTGGAACCATGGAGTTTCCCCGATGTTCATGTCTTCCTTGCAGCTATGGAAGAGCATGCGCAAGGGATGTAAGATTTATGTGATCCTTGCGTTAAACAAAAAGGGATTCGTGGAAGGTTTAGAACAACTTTCAATGGTAAGTGACTTTGTAGACATCTTCCATGAGGAGTTACCTAGGATGCCTCTGGAGAGGGAATTAAAATTTACCATAGACCTAAAACCAGGGAATGAATCGATAGCAAGAATGCCTTATCGGATGTCGACTTTAGAGTTACAGGAGTTGAAAATGCAACTGAAAGAGTTTTTGGAGTTGGGACTTATATGTCCCAGTGTGTCACCATGGGATGCGCCTATTATTTTCATTCAAAAGAAGGATGGGTTGTGGAGAATCTGCATTGATTACCATCAATTGAGAAAGGTAATGATTGATGATCTGTTTGATCAAGATGAAAGGCGCGATAGTGTTTTCAAAGATCGAATTGTGATTAGGGTATCACCATGTACAGATCAAGGAGGATGACGTCCCTAAGACCGCCTTTAAGGTGAGGTTTGGACATTACGAGTTTACCATTTTACCTTTTGGACTGACAAATGCCCCTGGGGTATTTATGAGTTCGATGAACGGGGTGTTCCACGAATACTTGGACAAGTTTGTCCAAGTATTCATTGAAGGTATTTTGATTTACTCTCGGACGATGGAGGATCATGATGAACACTTGCGCTTGGTACTACAATGTATGCGAGAGAAAAAATTATATTGGAAATTGTCTAAATGCTCATTTTATCAATCAAAGATTCACTAATTAGGGCATGTCACATACGCCGAAGGTATCGTCGTGGATCCAATAAAGGCCGAGGCTATTATGGAATGGCTTGTGTTGAAGAATATCCCCGAAGTGTGTAGCTTCATGGGTTAAGCAGGATACTATCGACAGTTTTTCGAGGGATTTTTGAAGATAGAAAATCTGATTACGGAATTGCAGAAGAAGAACAAGAAGTTTGTTTGGACTGAGAAATGCACAGAAGCATTTCAGAGGCTCAAGGAGCTATTGATAATGGAACCAATATTGAAGGTCCTTGACATGGACACGGACTTCTTGGTATGCACTAATGCATCCAAGGAAGGCTTAGGTGGAGTATTGATGCAAGACGATCGAGTGATCTCTTACATCTCGAAAAAGTTGAGAAGGCATGAGGAGAACTATGTGACACATGATTTGGAGTTGTTATCCATTGTTCATTCCTTGAGAGTTTGGAGACACTACCTTATTGGACAGCAATTGAACAAAAAAAGGACCACTGTGGACTACAACACATCTTTATGCAAAGCGACTTGAACGCGTGACAACGACGTTGGTCGGAATTGCTTAGCGAGTATGATTTCGATATTTCTTACATAAAAGGGACAGTGAACAAAGTGGAATATGCGTTGAGTCGGAGACCACGCATATTTTCGGTGATTGCCTCTTCAGAAGAATCTACGTGAACATATTATAACTTTACAGCCCGACGATGACTGGTATAAAGAGGTCAAGGATTTTATCAGACAAAACACAATGATGGTACCAAAATTTGAAGGATTTACTTGGAAAACAATGGATCATTGAGATTTAAAGGTCGAATTTACATACCACCCAGTGACGGGTTGAGAAGATTGTGTAATATACCAGATATAAAAAATATGCAGAATAGAAATAAAATTCTAGAAATGGAAGAATAACAGTAATATAACTAGCATAATCTCCACAATAAAACATAAATGATATAAGAACAACAACATAAATAACACTTTGATTCAGAAAGCAATGTTCACGGGCCTCTTCGAGGGGGAAACCTCCAGTCGAGAAACCCTCTATTACAATAATCTCCAAGCTAGGGTTTTCATACCCTCGACCCTTATTTATACTAAATATGTCTATCAAGAGAAGCATCTAGAGGAAGATCCTTCTGGAAGCGGAAGCTTCTATTAGGTCTTCTTACATCTGCCTTATTCTATTTTATTGAAAGGCCTTATTAATATTGACCTTTATTACATCTGAATATATTGCTCTACCTATGTGCGGTCTAGGACCCTAACATGCCCGCCCCCTTAAAAACAACCTTGTCCTCAAGGCTTGAGATGTGGAAATTGCTGCAGAATGGTAGTTGGTTTCCAAGTGGCATCTGCTGGAGTTGTATCTTTCCACTGGATTAGCACTTCCTTGATGGTTCTCTGATGCAGGCGATGCTCATGCTGGTCCAAAACTTCTTCTGGTTGTAGCCAAATGGATCCTTCTTCGGCTAACTCGGGAAGGTTGGTTTGAATTTGGCACCTAGTTCCAATCACCTTCTTTAAGCATGAAACATGAAAAACAAGATGTAGCTTCAAATGACTGGGAAGAGCTAACTGATAGGTGACTTGTCCCACATGTTTGAGAACTGTATAAGGACCATAAAATTTGGGCGCTAGCTTCTGATAATGTTTGGCCTTGATGGAAATTTGCTTGTATGGTTGCAGTCGCAGAAACACCTGATCCCCTTATGTAAATTGACGTTCAGAGCGACCTTGATCTGCTTGTTGCTTCATGCGATTATGTGCCATGAATAAGTTCTCTTTGAGGGTAAAGAGAATATCCTCTTGAACTGTAAGTGTTTAGTCAACCACCTGGACCTTCGAGGTACCCGGTAAGTATGAGAGAACTGAAGGTGGCTTCTGTCCATATACCGCTTCAAAAGGAGTCATGCGTGTAGCTCTATGGTAGGAAGTGTTGTACCACCATTCAGCGAGGGGTAACCATTGAGCCCACTGATTTTTATTTTCAGAGGAAAAACACCTCAGATATGTTTCCAAACACTTGTTGACAACTTTCATTTGACCATCAGTATGGGGATGATAATCTGTGCTGAGATGCAATTGGGTGCCCTGTAGCTTGAACAGTTCTTGCCAAAAATTGCTTGTGAAAGTTGGGTCACGATCAGAAACAATAGAGTGTGGCATGCCATGAAGCTTGAAGACCTGGTCCATGAAAATTTGAGCCACCATGGATGCAATAAATGGGTGTTGAAGAGAGCAGAAATGAGCATACTTGGAAAGGTGATCCACAACCACCATTATGACTGATTTATTTCCCAATTTGGGTAAGCTGGTAATAAAGTCCATAGAGATATCCTTCCAAATAGTAGGTGGAATCAGAAGTGGTTGTAGTGTGCCTGGAGATGTGATTGTTTCTCTCTTGTTGCATTGACACACATCACATTCAACGACAAAATTACGAATGTCATGTTTCATACCATCCCAGAAAAAAGAACGTTTGACCCTGTCATAGGTTTTGGTGAACCCAGAGTGCCTCGTTGTGGGTGTAGCATGAAGCTCAGAAAGTATCGTGGATTTAAGATTTGATTGTTTACTTAAATACAAACGGCCTTTGTATCGAAGCTCATCCTGGAGCCAAGAGTACCCTAGGAGAGTTGGAGCATTGGTTTGCAATTGCTGGATCAAATGCAAACTTTTGGGATCTTGTAGCCATTCCTGGCGAATAGCTTGGAGCCAATCTGATACAATGAAGGAAAGAGGAAAAAGGGATCCTTCTTCTTCATATTTTTGGGACAGTGCATCTACCACCACATTGTCTTTACCTTTCTTGTAAATGATCTCATAATCATATCCAAAGAGTTTAGTCACCCTTTTTTGTTGCTTTGGGGAGGAAATGCGTTGTTCCAAAAAGTACTTGAGGCTTTGATGGTCTGTTTTAATTTGGAAACGTTGCCCCAAGAGATAAGGGAGCCATAGATCAGTGACATGCAGAATAGCCAACATTTCCTTTTCATAGATGGGTTTGCCCAGATTCCTTTCAGATAGTTGCTTGCTAGTGAAGGCCAAAGGTTGACCCTCTTGCATAAGGATAGCACCAATTCCTTTCCCGAAGGCATCACATTCCAACACAAAGGTCTTTGTGAAATCAGGAAGGGCCATAACCGAAGTGGTGCACATGGCCATCTTCAAGGTTTGGAAAGCTTGAGCAGCGACTAGAGTCCAAGTGAAAGAGTTTTTTTTTAGGAGAGCAGTGAGAGGTGCTGCAATTTTTCCATAATTCTTAACAAACTTGCAATAATACCCTATTAATCCCACAAATCCACGCAAGCTTTTGAGATTCATTGGGTGCGGCCAGTCTTGCATAGCTTCAATCTTTTTCGGATCCACCTTGTTGCCATCCTTGCCAACCAGATGACTCAAGTATTCTACTTCTGAGGCACCAAAAGCACATTTAGACTGTTTCAGGAAAAGTTGGTGCTGAGAGAGTAGATGGAGAACTTGATCCACATGAGTAAGATGTTCTGTCCAGGTTTTTCTATAGATGAGGATATCACCAAAGAAAACTAAGACAAAATGATGGAGAAAGGGACGGAAGACATGATTCATGAGGCTTTGGAAGGTGGATGGGGCATTACACAAGCCAAAGGACATGACCAAAAACTCATAGTGGCCCTCATGAGTTCGAAAGGCCGTCTTGGGAATGTCTGCCTCTTTCATATGTATATGGTGATAGCCTGAGCAAAGATCAAGTTTAGTAAATAATTGGGTGCCACTCAATTCATCTAGGAGGTCATTAATGATAGGAATGGGAAATTTGTCTTTAATGGTCAGTTTGTTGAGGGCACGGAAGTCAGGACACATTCTCCAAGAACCTTCTTTCTTCAGGACCATGACTACAGGAGAAGAGTAAGGGTTCGTACTAGGGTGGATAATGCCTGCATTAAGGAGTTCCTGGACCATTTTCTCAATTTAATTTTTTTTTGAAAAGGGGTGGCGTTATGGATGGATATTGGGAGGAAGGCTTATGGGTACAAGGGGAATGGAATGATCATGAACACCGCGGGAAGGAGGGAGTCCTTGGGGAGTGGAAAATACCATTTGATGTTTATAAATGAGGGCTTGGAGGTCTTGCGACACCGGGGGTGTTTCTATTACTTGTATGGCATGGAGTTGGGTAATGACACCAGAATGACCTTTTTTGAGCAGATTTTCCATGCGATGGGAACTAATGAACTCAAGTGAACCAACAGTGATGCCTTGGAATTTATATTGGTGGCTTTCCTGGTCAAATTGCATGGTTAATTCCTTAAAATCCATGAGAATGGGACCCAAAGTCCTTAGCCAGTATGCACCCAACACAATGTCGCAACCGCCCATGTCGATAGCAAACATATGGGATTTTAGGTGGTAGTCACCGATTTGGAGACGCACATTTTCACAACGCCCTCTACATTTCATGGAACCACCATTGGCAATCATGATTTGGAAATTTTTGACGGCATGGATGTAGCAATGAGTTTCTTGGGCAATGCAGTGATGAATAAAATCATGGGTCCTTCCACTATCAACCAGAATGATGACCTTTCGATGCTTGATGTAACTGATTAACTTGAGGGTTTGGGGGGCGGAGAAGCTAGTGAGAGCATTGAGGGAAATGATTGGTTCCACTTCGGGAGGGTCTGAGGGAGGGGTTATGTCAGTGATTTCAAGTGACTCAGACACAAGGGGAGTTTCAACATCCTCTTCCAAAATGTCCTCAGAGATGGCCATAAAAAGATTTTGTTCCTTACACTTGTGGCCCAGGAAATATTTGTCATCACAATTATAATAAAGGCCTTTGAGTTGGCGCTCAGCCATTTCAGCCCTGGTTAATTTTTGGATCTTTAATGGGGCAGAGGGAGTAGTGGGATTTAGGAGTTTAGGGCGAGGGATAAAGGAGGGTTTACGGTTTTGAGAGGATACAACCTGTTGTGCTTCTTTAGCTTTTTTAGTAGCCTCTACCCAACTCGAAAGTCGATCCATGAGGACATGGGCCCAAATCTCATCCTTGAGGCCACTGATAAAACACTCTCGAAAGAAAGCATCAGTCATGCCCTCTATTCGAAAAGTCAGGCGCTCAAAGGAAGCTATGAAGTCTTCTACTGTTCCTGATTGTTTCAACTTTCTCAAATGGCCCAAACGGTTGGTGTCAGTGTCAAAGCGTTCATAAAGCTCAGTCACAAATTGGGTCCAAGCAATATACCCTTGACGAGAAGTTTTTCTCCATTTCCACCATTGCCAACGTTCTTGATCTAGATGGAGAACACCATACCGGAGTTTGGCCAAGTCATCTGTAATGCCGTATAAAGAGAAATAATGTTCCATTTGGGTTACCCAACCAGTGGGGTCTGAGCCATCAAATTTGGTCACATCCACCCGCGGAAGGCGTAGGTCACGTTGAAAGTGATGGTGCTGAAAAGTATGGGAATGGGAGGAATGTTCACCTTTAGTCTTTGGAGGTGTGTCAGAGAAAGGGTCATCTATAGGGATCTTCAGTTTGGTGCAGAGTGATGCAAAGACAGATTCAAGTTGGGTGGTCAGTTCTTATTTGAATTCCTCCATTGAGGACTGCATGGTTGTATTTATGGTTGTATTGATGGATGTATTGATGGAGGCAACATTGGCACTGAGTTGTTTCACTTCTTTTTGGGTCTCGAGGAGACCAGATTGTAAGGTGTTGAAGCGAGCTTCCAGGTCTTGTCTATGGGTATGGGCCATGAGAATGGGTGAACTGAAAAGGGGTAGGCGGGGTAAAAATTTTTGCCGAAAAATGATATGGATGAATGTGATAAGGGAGAAGAGATGAATCCAATGGAATAGGTCTCAAATAATGGTGAAAAAATTTCCAGACCTTTTTTTTTTTTTTATATGCCTGCAGAGTTATACTCTGGTCTGAAGAATACTGTAGCCTTGAAATCCCCAAATGCTTAACCAGTAAGAAAAGTGTAGTGATTTGGCAACCCGAACACAGTTGCATGGCAACAAATCTTGTCTGTTTTAATTTGTTTATGTTTCTGTCCCCCAAGGGTTAGGTATTCAAGGGTTCTACAGACAAGGGTTTGCCCTGTGCTTTAGCTCTCTGATATACGTGCGAGGTCCAACAATAGTACTCGGCCCAATATCTCAGGGCACTAACTAAGGAGGATAGACTGTACCCTTATCCGTACTACCCGACTACCCAGGTACTAGAGAGTATCTTCCCGAGTGTTGTTCTCGGTGGCACTATAGCAGTCACGCGACCGATCGATTTATCTAAAGAGGGCTTCATGAAATCTAGGCCGATCCATACACAGGTGTTGTCTGATGCGCTACCACTCGAAGGGGTACCAACAGGGGTTACGAGGGTGGCCAACAGATGTGTGCTTAAAAACCACTTGTATTTCCTACGTGTATGAATCCCTCAACCGCAGGTTTATGCGTGTAACGACATATCTCTGTGGCTTAAAGACGTCAGAATATGTCTCTACTCTGAAAACAATTTCCCACCATTTCTACCAAGGAAAGTGCTCTGATACCACTTGTAATATACCAGATATAAAAAGTATGCAGAACATAAATAAAATTCTAGAAATGGTAGAATAACAGTAATATAACCAGCATAATCTCCACAATAAAACATAAATGATATAAGAACAACAACATAAATAACACTTTGATTCAGAAAGCAATGTTCACGTGCCTCTTCGAAGGGGCAACCTCCAGTCGAGCAACGCTCTGTTACAATAATCTCCAAGCTAGGGTTTTCATACCCTCGACCCTTATTTATACTAAATATGTCTATCAAGAGAAGCATCTAGAGGAAGATCCTTCTAGAAGCGAAAGATTCTATTAGGTCTTCCTACATCCGCCTTATTCTATTTTATTGAAACACCTTATTAATATTGACCTTTATTACATCTAAATATATTGCTCTACCTATGTGCGGGTTAGGACCCTAACAGATTGATCCTAAATGAGGCTCACAGAGCAGTGTGCATGGCTCACCCAGGAGTCACGAAAATGAGGGCAGATCGTAAACCCTTATTATTCTGGAAAGGAATGAAGGCATACATAGTCAACTATGTGGAAAGATGTCTAGAATGTCAACAAGTGAAGCCTGAACATAGACATCCGACAGGATTACTACAACCACACTATTCCTGAATCGAAATGGGAGGGAATGTCGATGGATTTCATTGTTGGATTGCCATTGACGACAAGGAGACACTACTCGATTTTTGTGGTAGTCAACACTCTGATGAAGAGTGCTCATTTATTCATATGCGTACAATGTATCGGGCACCAGACATAGGTAGAGTTTACTCAGTGAGGTTGCGAGGCTGCATGGCGTGCCTAAGAGGATTATATTCATTCAATGATCAGTGTTTACTGGACGATTTTGGACTAGTTTCCAAGAGGCCTTGGGAACCCAACTTAACTTTAGTACCGCGTATCACCCGGAGATAGATGGGCAGACTGAACGAAAAAACCAAATCTTGGAGGACATGTTGCGCATGTACGTGATGGACCAACATAAGCGTTGGGAAGAATTATTTCCACTGGTAGAATTCACATAACAACAGTTATCAAAGCACCATTAAGATAGCACCTTTCGAGTTTCTTTACGGGCGAAAGTGTCAGACACCTTGAGTTGGGATCGGATTGAGGATAGGGTCCTAGTGGGACCAAATGCGATCCAAGAAATGGAAGATCAAATGAAAACTATAGGACAAAGGATTAAGGAAGTGCAGGATCGACAGAAGATTTATGTCGATGTGTATCATGTCAACCATAGTTACGATGTGGTGATCGAGTATTCTTGCGGGTGAATCCGCATAGGAGTTCGATCAAGTTTGGAAAGGGTGCTAAACTATATCCTAAGTTCATGGGATCCTGTTAGAATGTGGAAAAGAGAGGGTCGTGGCCTATTGATTAGCCTTTCCTGATACCGGAGGCGTATGCACAATGTCTTTCATGTCTCTGTTTGAGACATTATGTTAGCAATCCTACACATGTTTTGACTTGAGTACCTTGTAGGTATCGGATGAGGGTGCACTCATGTTTGAGCCAATCCACATCCTCGACCATCACATTCAACAACTATGATATCGAATAGTAGATCGGGTCAAGCTCCGGTGGGACAACTATAGTCTGCACTTGACGACCTCGAAGGACGCATATGATATGCGTCAATAGTTTTCATTTTTGTTGATAGATAGACTTATGATACTGTGATACACTTTATTTCGACACTTATATACTGTGAAAATTTGGGACGAAGTTTAAAACAAGAGGGGGTGTATGTAACATCCATCTCTTGCGCGCCCTAAGCAAACTTATCCTTGAGGACACTTGCTTGCAAGTGATCCAAATTATTATACTATCGGTTGTTTGATTATGATTATGAGGCATTATGGATATGATGGTAAGTTATTTTGTTGTATTGACATAGACATGTGTTATTGGCTGGGTTCTCGTGAGTGTGCAGGAATTTGGACTTCGAGGATGCAGAGGTATCGATGAAACCCCTTGGACTCCGGATCCAGTTAAGGAGTGGACTGTTCGGTTGAATATTGTTGATGTGACATATGTACATATGATTAGATGTTATGATGATTGATTATTATTGCTGACATGATTCGTTAGTGGATGCAAGCTGATGATAGCTTGCCAAAAAGACTCACATGTGGAGTAGAGGGGTCACACAGGAAAACCAGAGACTTGAAGGAGAGGTGTGGACAACAACCCTGCCACAACCTACTAGCACTCTTGCTATGGCTCGAACTATAGGTTAACGATTACCTAGTTCAAGAAGACCCACGATGTCGTGAGGGCAGACTGCGATAGTCGCTCACGATGATTATAAGGGGCATGCAATAAGGCAGAGGCCTTATCCTTAGAGGCCCTTAGTATCCCACAAGATCACCTGGTGGAGTATTGACTCCAGGGGTCTCTGATGTCTACCAAGTCAGTTAAAAGGTGAGTGACACCCTTGGAGCACGTAGTGCGTCTTGAAGGGAACATCGTGCAAGGAAAAAGGAAAGAGGCGAGTGGCACCCTTAGAGCACGTACTGCGTCCTGAAGGGCATGTCGCGTAAGGAAAAAGGAAAGAGGTGAGTGGCACCCTTGGAGCACCTAGTGCGTCTTGAAGGGCACGTCGCGATTTTAACTGGTAAGTGAATAAACCTAAACGGCCTTAAAATGAATGATGTGACAAGTGATATTTAAAAACATTTTCCCTAATAAAAATGTCGCCCAACCTAGTGAATTTACAACCTAGGTCTATTTAGAACATGTGGTCAAAAAAATAATAATAAATGAACATGTGACAAGAAGTGGGGTAAGAAATTCAAGTTATTTATTAAAGTCAAAATTATAAGGGAGGATTACATTTTTTAAAAAGGGAAATGATTGTTTTATCTACATATGCTAATTTAATTTTTAGTTAAAAAGAAAAAGGGGTAAATGGTTTTCTTTCTACACTTGCTAAATTGATTTTTAGTTAAAAAGGGAAAAGAGGGAAACCTAAAAGAAATAGGAAACTAAAGGAAAAAGGGGAAACATAAAGAAAAAGATGAATGTCTAACTTAGTAAGGAATCTTGCCTTGGGAACTTGCTATTTTTGAACTCAACTAGGAATTTAGTAAGGCGTAAGTCATTTAAGAAGTGTAAGGGAATTTTGGGACACCTAGGAGCGTTTTTAGGAATGCTTTTAGGTGGGTGAGGGAAATAGAAATAATTAATTAATTAATAAAAAATAATTTCTAGTGCAACTAGGGGATGGGTGACATGTGTACGGGGGATGTTTTTCTTAATTAATCAAATGAAAAGGGAATTTAATGAGAATTTGGGAAACTAATTACTTGAAAAAATCTATAAAAGGGATGGAGGAGGAGGAGGAGTATGGACCTCATCTTTATGCATAATGTTACCCTGTTGAATTTTTGTCTTGACTGAACTTATCTTGTGGGATTTGGGATACCCATCTCGGGTAACGAGTGGTAGTTCGACCTTGTGAGGTGATCTGGGTGCTAGCGGTTCTCTGGTATTGTGTGTGTGGCCCCTTTGCAGCTCGGGGGGCTCATGGGGGAGAAGAGTACCCCTAGCATTGGCTAGGAGGTACTAGTGAGGTCACATTGGTCGGTATGCAGGAGCTGGACGAAGCGCACGCGGGACAAAAACTACAGATCATTCGCATGGGGCTAAGATATGTCGGTTAAGTTATTAATTTCAATGAAATTTAAATTACATATGTTATTTCTCTGTGTGGGTTTATTGATTATTATGAAGAGATCGTGTTTTTATATTCCGTCCCTTATCCCTTTAGTCATCAGTCTGTGCCTGAGCAGTCGGCTAGGAGCCAAATCGATGGTCGTCACTTTGGTATTTAAATATCTATAGATTCAAATGCCCTTCTTTTTTGTGCATGGATGATGAGCGAAGGATAAAGTTTCACCCAACTATATACCCCTTACATATCTTTGCGTTTTCTCTTCTGGTTAATCTTTAATCTTTGTGCCTTCCTTATGAATGAGTATCTCTGCTTCTTAATTGATTAAAACTATGATTTTCTCTATGTTTTAATTTGTTGAAAATTTGATGAACCTCTGAGTCTTGAATGCCAAATCTCTATGTTTTCTTGGGATTGACTACATCTGCATTTTCTGGTGGTTGATTTCTTCTGCATTATCCTGTGTTTGATTATCTCTGAGTTTTTCTGGAGTCTTTACTCAACCTTCTCACCGCTAATTTCCGGGCAATTTACCCAACTTTTCCCCTATGAGTTTCGTGGCCTTTCCCACAACGATTTTACTTGGCAGCTATTCCATTTTCACATAACATTTTCACTTAGCGTTTGCATTCATTTTTACACAGAGTTTGCATTCGTTTTTACCCTCCATTGTTTATTGTTTATTGTTGTATTGTATATTATTATTAGACTACCAAATTATATTGTTGTATTGCATATTATTATTATTAGACTGTGAAATATTACCAGTATTAGACTGCGAATTTACCCATCTATTAGTTGCGAATTTATCCTTTTATTTTCCTGCAAATTTACCTTTTTATTGACAACAATTTTTACGTTAAAACCAACGATTTGTTATGATAACACTCAGTGACTTATTTTATGATAAACTCAGTGATTTTTATGATAACACCCAAAATTTACACTCAACGATGTTAAACCCAACGATTTGTTATGATAACACTCAATGATTTTTTTTTTATGATAAACTCAACAATTTTTATACAATAACACTCAACGATGTTAAACCCATCAATCTTATGATAACACCCAGCTTTCTTGACTGATTTTTAATGAGAGAGAGAGACTGCATTTTATTTGAGTGATAGTGAAATTCCCATGATTTTCGTGGCTCTTCAGCCAACTTTCTTGACTGAGTTTTTAATGAGAGAGAAACTGTGTTTTTTTTTATTGAGTTGTTGGTTGTGGAGCCTGATTATATTCTTGATTCAGAGGTCTTTTATTTTCAGCCGTGTTTATACCCCATGAAGTATGTACACTCTTCCACGCGAGGGAGTGCAGAGGGGGGGTACCCCCTCTACGAGGTTTGGGGGGGCTATTCCCCCCGGTTGGGGGATCTGGGGGCAAGCGGGGGTTCGGGGGCGAAGCCCCCGAAGAAAAAATTGCCTTGTAAATGTATATTTTAATTTGATTGTAAATCTAGACCGTTCATTATAAGGTCGTAGATCTAACGGTAGAAATTATGTTAGGGTTTTTGCCCTAGAAGGCAACCCTCTTTTATGAGGGAAATGTATTGCAGCTATGGTTGATGGAAAATATTGTATTCTAAGATAGGAGACCGTGAGAGAAAGAAGAGGAAGTTACAGAGGGTTTGCTGTAACTTGTATCCCTTCATATGCTAGATAATAATAAAGGAAGGTTTGGCAATTTCATTGGTGGATGTATCCCACACTGGGTGAACCACGTAAATATGTGTCTCTCTTGTATTGTGTATATTCTATGTTTTGTTTCCACATTTGTTTTATTTTATTGCTCCGTGGTTCTGTTTTTCTAACAACTGGTATCAGAGCGAAATGTAACTCGTAGGAAAAGAGGGTTCCTGGTTCAAGTGGGAGCAATGTCGGAAGATGGAAAGTTTAGGGTCGAGAAATTTAACGGCCAAAACTACCAGTTATGGAAGATGTAGATGGAAGACTATTTATATCAGAAGGATCTATTCCTACCATTGGGCGGAATAGCAAAGGAGTCAGCGGCTACGAAGGATGAAGAATGGGAGATTCTTGACAGAAAGGCTCTAGGAACGATACGGCTGAGCCTAGCAACGTCGGTGGCTTTCAATATTTCCAAAGAAAAGACAACGAAGGGTTTGATGGATGCATTGGCCAAGTTGTATGAAAAACCCTCGACGTCTAATAAGGTATTTCTAATGAAGAGATTATTTAATATGAAGATGTCGGAAGGTGGGTCTGTTGTAGATCGTTTAAATGATTTTAATACGGTTACTAATCAACTAAATT
>ML798597.1:125033-148997 GCA_009831015.1 Picea engelmannii | reverse complement strand
AGACAGGAAAAATCGCAAACTGACATTGTCTCAGGGTGAGTACATAGAGAAGGTGTTGGAGAGGTTTAGAATGTAGAATGAAAAACCAGTTAGTACACCTTTGGCCAGCCATTTCAAATTAACTAAGGAAATGTGTCCCAAGATACAGGAGGAGATATAATACATGTCCAGGGTCCCTTATTCATCAACAGTTGGCAGCTTGATGTGTGCAATGGTTTGCACAAGACCAGATATTGCATATGCAGTGGGAGTTGTGAGAAGGTATATGAACAATCCAGGTAAAGAACATTGGGAGGCAATAAAGTTGATTATCAGGTATTTGAGAGGTACTACTACTCATGCATTATGTTTTGGAGGTTCCGACGCTTTTCTACAGGGATATGTTGATTCAGATATGGCAGGTGATAAAGATAGCAGGAGGAGTACCACAGGGTATGTTTTTACTATAGGTGGAACAACAGTAAGTTGGATTTCGAAACTGCAAAAGGTTGTTGCACTTTCAACAACAGAGGCAGAGTATGTTTCTGCTACAGAGGCTAGTAAAGAGATGATTTGGTTACAAAGGTTTATGGAGGAATTGGGAAAGAAGCAAGAGAATAGTAGGTTGTATTGTGACAGTGAGAGTGCCATTCATCTTGCAAATAACTCAGCCTTCCATTCGAAGACTAAGCATATACATTTGAGGTACCACTTCATACAATCAACCTTGGAAGATGGACATTTGAAGTTGGAAAAGATACACACTAGCCAAAATCCTGCAGACATGTTAACAAAGGGAGTAACCAGGGAGAAACTGAGTTCTTGCTCAATTTCAGTTGGTCTTTAAGAATGAAGATAAAGATGAGAAATTTTCCAGGTCCAAGAAGGTTCAGAGTCCAACATATACATCAGTGGTGGAGTTGTTGAGATCAGTGTCCAAGTGGGAGATTGTTGGTTATGGAGCCTGATTATCTTCCTGATTTAGAGGTCTTTTACTTTCAGTTGTGTTTATACCCCATGAAGTATTTACACCCCAGAAGTATGTACACTCTTCCACGCGGGGGAGTGTAGAGGGGGGCTACCCCCTCTTCGGGGTCTGGGGGCAAGCAGGCCCCCGAAGCAAAAATTTCCTTGTAAATGTATATTGTAATTTCCTTGTAAATCTAGACCATTCATTATAAGGTCACAGATCTAACAATAGAAATTATGTTAGGGTTTTTGCCCTAGAAGGCAACCCTCTTTTATGAGGGAAATGTATTGCAGCTATGGTTGATGGTGAATATTGTATTCTGAGATAGGAGATTGTGAGAGAAAGAAGAGGAAGTTACATTGGGTTTGTTGTAGGTTGTATCCCTTCATATGCTAGATAATAATAAAGGAAGGACCTGGCAATTTCTTTGGTGAATGTAGCCCACACTAGGTGAACCACATAAATCTGTGTCTCTCTTGTATTGTGTATCTTCTGTGTTTTGTTTCCGCATTTGTTTTATTTTATTGCTCCGTGGTCCTGTTTTTCTAACATGAGTGATAGTGAATTTCCCCATGATTTTCATGGCCTTTACCTGGAAGAGGTCTCGTGGATAGATGTTTCATCTTCCCCTGAATGCATTTAACCCAACACTCTTACCTGGCAGCTATTCCGTTGATGGAGCTTTAATTTCCTTGAATGCATTTAACCCAACACTCTTACCTGGAAGCTATGGGTTGATAGAGTTTTAATTTCCCTTGTTGGATGTTGTATCTTATGTTATAGCGTTTCTCTTATTTTAGAACATAATTTTATATGTTGGGTTGGATGTTGTATTATAGCGATTCTCATATGGTATTATAGTGATTCTCATATTGTATTATAGCAGTTCTCATATTATGGGATGTTATAACGATTCTCATCTTTTAAGACATAAATTTTATATGATAGACAACGAATGGAATATACAATAACAATTGAATTAGCACTATCACGATCATCGAGTGACAACAAATTTCTACATTTGAATTTAAATTGTTGAATAACATGGAAGATTCTTTAGGAAGCAAATACATACGTTGGATGATGACAACTTATACTTTGATCTTAATTTGTTGTATGACAGTAATGATTCTTAGACAGTGAGTTAATATAGTAAATATTCATGACAACGATTCATAATCTAATTCCTTGCTAATTTCCTTTTTAACTGTGAATTCTTTTGTAGACAACTATCTCATTAAGGGATAGCACTATGTTTAGACAACAATGTCATTATTACATATAATTAGTGTTAACATATTTATTAGCTCTTATTTGTATAGACAACGAATATGATTGGATCGAAATATTATTATGGGACAACAATATCATTGTTAGATATATTAGTTCACCTTTATGATAATTTGTGATAATAGTAACAATTTTAATAGTTCACATTCTTGGTCACAGTTTGGGACAAATTTACGATAATGATAACATTTCTAATAGTTCACTCCTTCGCACTTAGACATTATGCTGAACAGATAATGGTTATGGTTGATTGGCGAAGTCATTTAGTAGCTTGTGCAATTTAATTTGGGTGATGTCATATTGTGTCGTGTTGACCTGTTGCTTGGGGGCATGGGTGTAGTTTTATTGTCAGTTATTTCGGTCTCCTAGCGCATTGAATTTTTTGGTTTATTGGTGTGTATGTGTTATGTTGCGCCAGGGTTACCGTCATGCCTATCGCCTTGAGATGGCATGATTCCTGATGAGGGGATCATTGTGCGCCCTGATGGATAGAGTCAAATGATAACTTGGTCTGAGTCTGTGCTTCCTGATGTGGGCATTAGTTCATTGTAATGGTTGTTGGAACTCGGTTCTGTAACGCCTCAATGCATTGGGTTTTTCACATCATAGAGGAGTCTAGTCATTGGTCGTCGAAGCTGTGTGTTGGGTTTGTTAATGTTGTCCTTAACTAGTAGGCGTTGTCTTACTTGTGATGGGCAGGTAGTCGGTTTTATCTATCTCTTGATTGTCGCACATTTTGTCCAGTTGCATGTTATGCTAGTATGTTGATTCATTCTTGTCTGTTGCTTGATTGTGTAAGTTGTGTTCATCGTCAATTTGTGATGCTTAACTGTTTTCATCTTTACCTTCCTTCCTAAAAACAAAAAAAAAATTACTCTTGCATGCATCGCTTATAGTCGTAACGATGGGGTCATTACACTCTAGTAAATAGGGGACTTTATTCCACAAGTTTAAATTTGGATGGGTTAAATCAAGTATGTGTTTTCTAATATCCACATATAAGCACTTTAGTTTTCCAATATCCAATCTTTTGAATAAGACCAACAACATGACATTTATGATTTTGTATAAATGTGAACACATTGAATCCTAGATTTAGTTCTTAGTTGTGTTGTTCACAGATCTCTATTCCATCTCCTACTACTTGGGCAAGCTTGTCCTAATTCTCATTGGGAGAGTTTGAAGAGGGTGGGAGTTCACAGGTATCATTGCATGTTGAAAACAAATTTAGTTATATATGAAAATTGCAATGTCATTTAAATTATTATTTTAAAAGAAGAATGTCTTAAACAATATTTAATTTATTGAATCTTAGGGCATGGTGGGTATAATTTATTGATATTCAGGTTGGCACATCACAGGTATTACATGTTTCAAAATTTAAAACTACAATTTAATGTGTTAAAATCATTTGAATTTAATTTTCAAATTTTCAAATTTGAAATGTGTTATATAGGGAAATGTGGAGAAGAGAGTGCTTGAGAGTGTGCTTGAACAAAATGTGGAGAAGAGAGTGCAGGAGATTGGAATTGAGGAGGATGCATCCATACCTAGGAATGATGCATCTATTCATGATGATTCTCAAATGTATGTTCATTGCACATTAGTGAGTTTTAATTTTCTTTTATGTTGGACATTTTATATAAAAGTGTTCAAGCTTATTTTTGTTGAATATGCTTATACTTTTTACTTTTTTCAAATTTTTGTTTTCTCAATTTTTTAGTTTAGCCTTTCCTATTCATAGGGTTACTAAACTAGTGTCTATATAACTTTTCAACGTTTTGATCAATTATTTTGAAATATATAGAACCCCTATATAAGATTATCGTTGTCTAAAATGATACATTCAATTTTATTTTTGTTTAGATCATGATGAATGCCTAATTTTGAACTTGAACATTTGATTATTTGAGAACAGACTCTATCCCACATCAGAAAATGGGAAGTTTATAAATTTTCTCTGATTGTATTCCTTGCCTTCTTGTCCAAGAATGGCATAGTATGGACATTTATGTTTTTTGCATACAACGAAGTGAATTCCTTCTTGCCAAGGTATTTTCAAACTCTTAACTAAATTGGTTTCTAACCACAAAAACCAACATTCAAGTAGATTTACAAATAATCTATGTATGTGCATGATCTCACTTATGTTTAGATCATGACGAAGGAATATTTCAAAGAGCATTTGATTATATGTAATATGAATACATCCCAAAGATGAAAGATTTAAATGATTTTTTAAGAATGACTTAAATATATGTGCAGATTTGTGTTTTCTTCATGTACATGAAAGATTATGTGAGAACATTTGTTCCACCACAGAAATAGGAGATAAGTATTTTCTGGAAGAATGGTTTTCAAAATAGATATTTGTGAACTTTCATAGATATAAGTAATTTCTTGGAAGAATGGCTTAATATGGATATTTATGAGTCCTTTAATTTGAAAGGGAATTTGATTATACGAGAACATCTATTCCACTGTAGAAGAGGAGAGAATTATTTTACTGTTAAGGAGATAAGTATTTTACTACTGAGTAAGTAAGGTCACCTGGCATGAGAATTTCACCTGAAGGATCTGAGACTTTATCCATAAGGAGATAAGTATTTTATTGGAAGAATGACTTAATATGGAGATTTTTGAACTTTTTGCATACACAACTATATTTATTTTCAGGGTATTATCTAACTCTGAACACAAAAAATGGTTACCAAGAACACAATTTTTCTCTTTAAAAATTTGTAAGGTTTTAGATAAGATTTTACATTGTTTAGATCATGTATGTTTAATATGGAGAGTAACTATTTTGGAAGTTTTGGAACTTTGTGATGAAATTTTGGTTTAAAAAAAGTGTAATAAAAAGAGAGTGATAATCTTAAATATGTGGAACTCTAATTGGGTATATTATTATTTCTTATTGTTTATTTAATATTTAGTTAAAGTATATATGTTAATATGTGTTATTTGTTTTTTTTATTGTTTTTTATTGTTACAGATGTTTACATTATATTTGGTGGAAAGGAGTATGTTGGAGGATGAGACTTAAATCTTTTGGTATGTATGTCAATTTTTCTTTAATCACAACTTGTTTTATTTATCTAAAATGGTACATGAGTACATTTTATTTTAAATTTGTAGATATATTTTATTGTAAATTTTTAAATTTTGAATTCGATGAATGTTTTATTTTGCAGGTATGAAGTGATCTATCTTAAAGCGATGGCTTAGAGTCCATAATTTTAGAGTTAAATGTCTTAGTTTTTGTTATCATCCTAAAATGGATGTGGAACCTATCTATTTGACGGTGTAACTATTCAAACTTTCATTATATATATATATATATATATATATATATATATATATATATATATATATATATATATATATATATATATATATATATATATATATATATATATATATATGTTTGATATTTTTGGAACTCAAAATATCAATTTGTTGTTTCATCTTTGATTTCTCTTATACTGTTTATGATGGTGGAATATATTGTTTATTGTTTCATCTTTGATTTCTCTTATATTGTTTATCATGGTGAAATATATTTTTTATTCATTAATAAATAGTCAATAGCTTATAATTTCAATTTTTATGATAGTGAAAGGATAATCTATGTTTTATGGTCAGCGTATAATTTAAATTTATATGATTTTATAATTTAAATTTTTATGATGGTGAAAGCATAATTTATGTTTTATGGTCAACTTATAATTTCAATTTTTATGAATTTTATGATGGTGAACGACATAATAGTGAGGGGTTGCCTCAACTTCCCTCGTCACCCCCTCACATACCTCCTTTGATCCGTGGTAGCTGCACGGTTGGAGAGGAGGTGCCCCCCTCCAAAAGAGAGCACTCCTCTGCTCATTTATCCTCTTGACCCCCCCAAAATCCATCCACGGGATCAGGTGTATGGCACAAGTAGTTGCATTTTGGAGGAAGAAACTCCACCCAGCAGGCAGGTGGAGGAACATTCGACGAGTGCAGACAAGGAAACAGAGGCGGAGACACCTCTTCTCTCCCCAAATGGACTCTCGAATGATCACCTCCAAATCATTTTTGAAATGCGGCAGAAGCAGGATGACCAACTGCATATTCAACACATCCTTGGCCAAAGAATGGATATCATGTTTGATGCTTTGGCGAATGCTCCAACGCGGAATCGTTGCCCAACTTGCGGCCAAAAGTTTCTCACTGCCTACAACATCCATGGCAGCCTGAGCTCGCACAGGGAATAACACCTCCAAGTTTTTTTGTTTTCTCTCCTTTTAGTTTTGTCACCTCTCCAAAGATGGGAATAATCTCTGTCTCACGACACAAACTAGATGGTCATGGCGACCATTTTCTGATCATTGTTTTGTTCATATTGTTTTTTTAAAGTTGTGACGCATCAAACTCTAAGCTTTTACTAAAATCCACATGTTCTGGTCTCCCTTTTGTGGAAGAATAGGTGGCTAATAGGTGACATTGTATAGACAAGCAATTATTAATGTAAGGATCCTACTTTATTTACAAAAAAAGGGGGTTAATTTATGTTTTACGATACTGTGTTGAAATTAAAAATGTTTAATTTCATCTTATTTATAAACATAATTCTACTATGTGAAGTAGATTTGATTTTGTATATAGTGGAGTTGATTTTGTAGTGATGGGAGATATGGGTAGTTATCAAATTAATTTAAATTTTGTTTGATTTGTACTATGTGAAGTAGAGCTGATTTTGTATACATTGGAGCTAATTCTATAGTGATGGGAGATCTGGGTAGTTATCAAATTATAGTTTCTAACGTATACTTTAAATTTTGTTTGATTTGGAAATATGGTTGAAAATAGTCAAACAATTCATCAAATTATAGTTTCCCACTTTGGATCCCCTTACCCCAAACGACACTCAAATATGAGAGTTGAGGACTAGAAGGTTGGTCAAGTTAGGTTTCAGACTTATCAATTGCCTCTTATTAATAATATTAGAATGGAAAAAACAACAAACAATATTGTATATTAAAAATATATGAGATCTTCTTATGAGAGTGAAAACATAAAAAGAAAGTCTGAGTCCATGGTGATGAAAAATTAGTATTAGAATACTGAGGTAAAAGTCATTTTTCATTGGGCGATATGGGTTTTATTCCATTCCATTCAAGTGATAATCAATTGAATTTAACAATGCAAATTGTAAATTTAAGCATATTGATCATCACATCAATCTAGGCCCTTTCTTTATTTTGATAGAGTGTAAAATCTTATCAATCCAAAATTTAGTAAAAACTATGAACTTAAAATTGAAAATTCACAATGAGATGACAATACATAACTAAATTGGTTATGTTCATCCTTGGTTAACCCCTTTTGTTGCTATGATTTAGAACTCCCTCCCTTTGGGCAGAGAATTCAAGACATTCCTTGGTTTCTTTACTGAAAATTCACAATGAATTGACAGACCAACACTAAATTGGTCATGTTCGTCTTTGGTTTCTTTTCGAGTTTTCAATATACTTATTCAAGAAAATGTGAAATAAAAATATGTACTTTGAAATAAAAATTGAAATAAAAACATGATCTAGAACCTATTTTGATATGTAAAATTAAAATATACTTTAATATAAGTAAGCGATTTTCATTAAAATTTATATTGATATCAATTATTTATGTATCAAAAAGGGTAGAAAAGGGTTGATGGATTATCAATCCTCTGCACATTGGAAGTATTCACTAATGCCATTAATATGACACCTACCATTAATGGAAGTATTCACTAGTGCTATTAATTTTTAATTAGGATGTTAATCATACACTATCTTGAATTTTGAATATACTCCAAATTCAATTAAAAAACATAAAATCTAAATGCAACAAACCAAGCCTTAATAGATGACCTGTTATTTTTTATTTTTTGTTACCAGGTCACAAAATCAAATTATTTTTTAACTTAATTTTTTTCAATCAAAATTAATGAAAACTATGTTTAATGTGTAGAATATAAGTAGTGTTAGGTTCATCATACACATTTTTCAAGTAGCTCATAATTTCAATTTGTTTTCAATTTGCTTCAAGATATTGAAATCTAAATGCACAAATTTCACAATTTAATATAATATCAACACTTTTGAAATCAAAATTCACAATTTCATAATTAAAATTGATACTTTTTAAGATGTCTTTAAGTTTTTTAATTAGGATGTTAATCATATGTATTACCTTGAATTATTTAATTAGGATGTTAATCATACTTTTTAAGTCTTTAAAGTTTTTCTAAGCCATCAATAGTCCCTTATAATGACATGGAAATGGGTCCTAGTTTTGATATGAAGTTGTACTCTTCATATGAAAAAACATTGAACAATAATTGCAAATAATGAACGCAAATTCTATTGTAGTAAATTGGTTACATGCATTAAAGGATTTGTGTATACGATCTGGATAATTTGTAGGATTAAAGTATAATCATCCAAATTATAGGTCATTTTAGGTTCCCTAGATACAAGCTATAGGTGCTTCCCTGAAATTGTAAATAAGGCTTGGTAAACTTTACAATTCATAAAAAATATAACTTTTCTTAATTGAATGGACAATGAAAGTAAACTAAACTATAAATTATTTTAGAATCCTAGATATTCATAAATACGTGTACTTTCAATGCAAAATATAAAATTCTGGAATGTACATGTCACTTGTTTAAATAAATAGTAATGGTATTCCATCTTCAATTATTCATTCATGATCGGCTTTGGACATTTTCCATTTTCTAACTTTTTTTTTTCTTGATTGAACTTTTATTAACTTTATGCGCGCTACACATACCAAATGACTATATTGACAACTTATGACATCTGACTGGTAGTCTTAAAAGTGAGCATGAGTACTGGTTTGATGGGTTTCTTGAAAAAAATATCCTTTCAACGCGATGGATCCTCTTTCATATATAAAACTATTATCATCAAAATATTTTAATAACCTCATATTTTGTTATGTGCATCGCATCAAATAATATTTCACGTTTTCAGTGTTGTCTGCAAGTACAACCATGACAAAGACATCTCCTACAAATAATTCGATATGTTGGAAAACAAGTAGTTCGTGTTTATTATCACACAAGTACATCTACAAGTTATTTGAAAAAAATTAAACATAAAAATTACCTTCTCTAACAAGATCAAAAACTCTATCGCCATCAACTGACACTATAGTTTCAGTTGATTCCATCTCCTTTGATCTTGCAAGTGACATTTTCCCTTTTATATTAAGTTTGGTTTGTCTCCAAGATTTAACATATTCCACATTTTTATTTTCGCAAATCTCTATGGATTTTGTGTCCTCTATGCAAATTGAACAAAAACAAGACTCATTTCTTCTATCAAATGAAAACACATTTTGATAGCATTTTGTTTTAACTGAATGCATTTTTCGTGTCCGATGTATTGTATAGGCTTCATATGGGATTGATCTATTTACATTTTGGATTCCAACATACCAAAAAAACCTGCACAAGACAAGAACTTGTTAACTTGAAATCTCTCAAGAAAATGATTGAAGATCATATAAATTTGAACACGTGAATAAAAATATCATGTGTACATGTGTAACATGTATATATAGACACACCTGCACACATCCCTTGACGGATGTTTTCATGGTTTAGCGCCATTTTTCACCATTCAACAACTTGATCAGTGTATTCAAATCGATCGGAATGAGGGTTCATTCGATACCTTCGAAGTGCTCGTTTTACACATGCCCCTGCATCGTCGTGCTTTCCTTTTCCATGACCGGTCTCAAAAAAATTCCAACAATGTGTAATGTTCGATTTTTTATGAAGACGACACAACCAATAGAATGATCGTGAAGATTTGAACTGACTCGCACACCCATATGACCATATCCAATGTCGATTGAATCTGATCCTGCATTCTTTCAATGAATCATAACATTTATCAAAACAATTTTGTACATAATGTGTGTTGTGTGATCGATCATCACTTATATAAAAGTGTTATTCTTTAATAAGATGGCGATTGTCGTTGGTTCTTTCTATGTTATCAAGACTTTATTGAGCATGTCTATATAGAACATGGACAAACATAGTGACTTGATCAGAATGATAATATTCACTATGTATTTCTTTTTGTACAATGAATGTGTAATTCTCTGCAAAATCAACTACAGACAAAATTTCCCCTGGTGGAAACACTTCACGAGATTGTTTGAATTGTAGGACTTTCCATCGAGATTTATGTGAATGCTTGGTGTATTTATAAATTTGTTCCTCAAACTTCTTCAAAAAATCTATCACACATATTTTATCTACTTTCAAATCAATCCTTTTGGAAATAACATTTGAAGAATTTGGATCCGTGTTGTTGATATATTCATATCTCTTCCAATTGATTGTTATATTAGAAAATGATTGATCATTCATATCAATAGGATACTTTGAGTGAAACAAACTTAGATTTTCACAACGATCACATTTTTTTTTGGTAAAATAATTCATTACCTTCTCTTTCACATAGAATTTTAGATATAAAAGCACAGAATGTGAAAGGAGGAGGTGAACTTGGCCATAAAGTTTTACCAAAATCAAGAAAAGTGTTGTAATATAACTCAAATTCCACATGATAACGACAACAACAAGTGTCATGAACAATGATGGGTCTGACAAACCATGGTTTTTGTTGCACAAATGTATTGATGAAAATTTTAACTTCTTTGTGCTCTTCTTTGAACTTATTGAACAATTCTATTTGTGTCATTGAAAATATATTTTTTGGATGTTCTTCATATTGTTTTTGTGCTATTATTCATCGCAACACATCCCTTGTATGTGGTGAAACACAAGATTCTATCAACCAACAATTACAAGTTGATTCTTTAACATTTTCTACAAGTCTATCTTTGTAGGGTTGTCAAGAAATCACTGTCCAACAAGCAAGTTCATCATTTGCATCTATTTTCAATCGAAATTTTCTATGTTTGTATAATATTTTTCTTGATGTTCCCATCGCTTTTTCCATGTGTCGTGTCAAACGATCTTTTATATTGCTAGATGAAACAATTGTTGTTTGTATCACTCTACGTGAAACAATGACATCTTTTTTTTTAGATTTTCCAAAAGCCTTTAATACACTAGTTATATTTTCAAAGACATTCCATTTCACCTTTATATATTTTGTCGACTTTTAAATACCCAATAATGATGTAGCTTCTTTTAAATTTATTGAATTTATTAGACAGAGTAAAAGTTGAGCTTGTACTGTTACTGATACATCTTTGAAAAAAGTATTATACATATTCTTAGTTCGATATCTTATATAATGCTTAGCTTATTTCTTCCCAAATTTGCCAGTATCAACATTTTCTAATATTTCATCATCAATGTTGATAGATTCTCCTGCATATTTCAATTTAAAGTTTATATTAAAAAACAAAACCCGAACATAAATTCACTAAACTATATACAAGTGTTCATTTTGTATTAACTAAATTTATATACATACCTATAGGTGATTCGACTTCTGCTTCAATTTCGGTTTCAACGTCTTCATCGACGTTATGAGACAAATATATTTATGTTTTTTGAAAAACATCCAATCGTAATTACAATCAATTATATTAAACAATATTTTAAATTTGAATTCTATACTTTTAATATAGACAATATGTGCATGCATACCTGGTTGGACTTCTTCTTGTTGAAAATCTCTATTTACATCATCATTGTTTCTTTCTTCAATATTTGCATGTTCTCATTTATTTCTCCAATAATGTTCTTTCCTTTGTTCGTTATGGTGAGTTTCATCTCGAGTGCGATCAAATTTTCTCTTGCGCAAACTTTTGTTTCCCATGAATATAGTTATATGTAAAAGTTTTTAAAAAAAATCAACATTTCAGAATAGTCTTAGAAAAACTTCATTGTCACAAAAATTATTAAAAAATAATATCAATAATTTTATGTTCAACAAAGACTCCACCTTGAAAAAATGTTCAACATTTAGCCTTCAATATATAAATTGTTATTCCAATAAAAACTTGAACTTAAAAAAAAAATAAAAAAAAATAAATAAATAAAAAATTGCATTCAAAACATCAATTACCTTGTTCAAAAAAATAAAAAAGATGATTCAAAACTTTGTTTAGCTACTCTAGAAAACCATGAAACAAGAGAGTGAATCGTGTTAAATGTGTTCATCCGAAAGCGTATTTATAAGATTTGACGTGAAGTGAAATGATACGACGTGTCTCTTCATTGTTTCTGGCCAACGAAATTCTCTCACCCACCTTTTGGCCGAAAAAAATGTTGTTTCATCCAAAAATCTAGGAAACTGTTTACTTTTAATGAATTCCATTAGAATTACATGTTTCGTCCGAAAAACTTTCTTTCGGCCGAAAGATTCTTTCGGTCGAAAACATGCAAATGAGACTATTTGCAGGAACATGAGAATTCCCTCTAGCTTACTTGAACATTGGAGGTTGTGGACTCCTACAAATACTTAGAATTTAATTTCGAAATTGATACCAACATTTGCAAAATTTAATGTACTTTTAATGGATACAATTTTTTTCATTTTCATTATTTTTATCTAATTTTTTTTTTTTTTTTTTTTAAATCACTGCATAATATTTTCATCTGACATTATGATTCAGTGAAATGAAATATCCATATCTCTAAAAATACATAGTGAAAAATTTAGAAAAAATTATATTCAGATTCCTTAAACTGTTCTTTTGAAAAGACTATTTTTATATTTTACTTTTAAGTAAAAATTAAGATAGACACAAGGTGGGGGAAAACATGTGTTTAAAATCTGCAACGTTTTTAGCTTTGTCAACTTAACAAAATTCTAGAAATTATAATATTCATCCGTTAGATTCAAAATTATAGTCATAATAAAATAGAGTCTCTATAGATTGTTTCAGTATATTTCGTTTGTTAAAAACAAAAGTTTAATAATAGATAAAAAATTTTGGGGGAAAATAACTCATTATCATTCCTTTCATGTTTAAAGAACATATTGTTAAACAATTGTCAAATTGACATATCAAATCTCAATAAAAAAAATTTGAAAAATAGTCAGTGGAAAGCTAACAAAGTTATTCACAAGTTTTGTTTTTACTATAAAGTGAAATTCTAAATAAAATAAAATACTTTTGAATACCGAAATTTGAAGAACTTGTGAAAATATAGTTTTTTTTTCTCATAAAACAAGCAAAATATACACCCATCTTCATGATTTCACCCCACAATAAGTGGTCATTTTTGTTAAGGTTAAGTTAAAGTATGTCAAAAGTATGTTCCTAGTTGAATGCACTTGAGTAACAGAGTTGTGTTCAGGTTGTTATGCAAGGTTAAACTTTAGTTTTCAAAATGGTCGAAATCCTCTACAACAATGATAAATATATAGTTTTTGTATTGTTTGAGGGTTTAGTTTTTAGTGAAAAGATTCAAGTATCAGAATTAGTTGGACCTTCTCATATAATTGTAAATCTCTCTACCTGGTGAATGTATATTGATGACAATTGTGTTTTCTTTCTCAAGTATTTATGTGTTTTAATCTTATCTTGGATGCAAATTGTGATGTATGCAATGTACATTTCCTTCTTCTTTCAGGTATTGTTCTAATTCATCCTTTTGTTGTTATTCAACCTATTAACCATATATTGTTGTAGTAAAAAGATCAATTATTTGGAAACCTATTGGATTATTTGTATCCAGATATTTTAAAAGGCCTTAAAATATCATTTTAAGTCTTAATTCTCATGCAACAGGTAATTCATTGCATTGCTTGTTCTTGTTTCATTTCTTTATCTTTCAATATCCCCAGTTGTTCATCAAAGTTCATACCATTAGCTAAGGAGAACCTACATTCATATTGTTTGGTCAATCCAACCAGATTGTCATTTTTGAAAACCTATCCTTTAGCTGACCAACAAAACAAACTTATCAAAAAAACCAACCATTCCAAATTTGAGGTGGCCTAGCTCTACCCTTTAGCAGTAAGGTGCAGACTTTAGGACCAACACAAAGCTTGAAATGATCTAGGAGTCCATAAGGGTGTGGGATAGAAATATGATGAGAAGAAGTATGAGGTTCATTCTCGGAAGTACAAACTACATGAACTCTCGTTCTTATGGGGTGTAAATAGCATGAGTGCCATTTTGCCTATAGACTAAAAATATGTGATACAACTCATGTGGGTGGAAATACTATTGACAAAAAATACCTAGATGCAAATGGGGATGGGTGGAGATATTGTATTATTGGGTGTTGTGAACCTAAAGGTAGATGTCAGAGAGCATGCAATTGTTCTCAGACGGAGTAACTACATGATAGTTTTGAACATATACCTGAAGGGGCCATGAGATGATCAGAATTGTATGTGATGTGAGCTTGTCAATGAGTACCTGTGCACAAAAATAAAATATTCAAGGTGAAAATTCCTAACGGTAAATAACGTTTTACAAAAAAATGATGAAATGATAGTGAGAAAGTGTATCGGTTCCTTTAAAATTGTTAAGAAAAATGGTCCCTCAATGAAAATTTCGGGTGCCCCTTGAAGGAGGCCAATAAATAATGGATTCATGAACAAGGAGTAACCTAAGGGAAGCTAGGGAACGATGATTTCCTGGAAAATGCACTCCCTGACGAAGGCCATGGAATCATGGGTTCTCATAAAAGACACTCCCTGAAGGAGGCTAGGGAACCATGGGTTCTCGAAAAAGACACTCCCTAAAGGATGCCAAGGAACAACAGGTTCCTAGAAAATGCACTCCTTGAAGGAGGTTGGGGAACAATGGATTTCCAGAAAAGGTACTCCCTGAGGGAGGCCAAAGAACCATGGGTTCCCGAAAAAGGCACTCCCTAAGGGAGGCTAAGGAAAAATAAGTTCATGTAAAATACGCTCCCTAAAGGAGGCTAGGGAACCATGGGTTCCCATAAAAGACACTCCCTGAAGGAGGCCAGAGAAACATGGGTTTCTAAAAAATGAAATCCCAAGAGGAGATAAGGAAACCATGCATTCCAAAAATAGGCACTCCCTGAAGGAGGTTGGGGAACCATGAGTTCCTGTAAAAAGCACTCCTTGAAAGAGGTTAGGGAACCATGTGTTCTCAAAATAGGCACTCCTTGAAGGAGGCCGTGGAACCATGGGTTCCTCGAAAAAGCACTCCCTGAAGGAGGTTGGGGAACCATGGGTTCCCAAAAAATGCACTCCCTAAAGTAGGTCAGGGAACCATGGGTTCCTGAAATAGGAAATCCCTAAAGGAGGCCAGGGAACCATGGGTTCTCAAAAAATGCACTCCCTAAAGGAGTCCAGGGAACCATGGGTTCTTGGAATAAGCACTCCCTAAAGGAGGTCGAGGAACCACGGGTTCCCAAAACAAGCACTCCCTGAAGGAGGTTGGGTAATCATTGGTTCCCAGAAAAGGCACTCCCTTAAGGAGATCTACGAACCATGGATTCCCAGAAAAGGAACTCCTTGACGGAGGCCAAGGAACCATGGGTTCCTAGAAAAGGAACTCCCTGAAGGAGGTCAGGGAACCATGGGTTCCCATAAAAGGCACACTATAAATGAGGCCAAGGAACCATGTGTTCTTAGAAAAGGCACTCCCTGAAGGAAGCCATGTTTCCCTTATGGGGGGTAACTATAATAGCTGAGGCTAAGGGGACATCACCCTAATACATATTGAAACTATCTTAGTGGATCAATCTGATTAGACCTTGTGTCTTGTAATCACACGATGCCTAGGAGAACATGACACAATGTGGTGCTATAATGGTCCTTGCAAAGGGTATATTGTGGGCTTGCATTGCATGGAAAGATAGGTCTTATGGGACAAAGGTGGGAAGTGGCAATGCCCCTTGTATTATGATATGAGGATTGTGGGAAATGTTGTTTCCAAATACAGAAGATGATGGACCAAAGGTAAAATAGTAGTAATTTTAACATTGAACATCCACCAAAGAAGATATGAAATAGTGTATCGGATCCACTATTTTGTGTAATATCCATTGGGGGAGTTTGGGACTTTAAACTATTTGGAAACATATCCTATATGGGCATGATTGGTCATCATGGAACTGGATTCCATGGAATCCATATCAGTGATAAGAGATGATCTCATTTGAGAGGGAGTAATGACATTATCAATGGAGATAATATCAGAGGGTACACTAATTGAATTGTTAGAACCTATATGGAGGTTATCATTAAGACCACTAAAAGAAGTAGTGGACTCAAAGAATTCTTCATCCTCTAAGAAGAATGTAGTTGAGAGATCATGCTTTATCTTTGGATTGGGGGAAGAAATATGCATGGATGCCCCCGAGGATGAATGAATCCACCCAACCTCAAAGCCCAAGTGGTGAGGAGGTGGTTCTAGAGCCATGGGATCATTTTTAAGGGGAGTGGATGTTGCACGACTAGTGGAAGTGGACACATAGTGCATGGACTCATTGTTAGCAACATGAAGTTATATTATGTTCTAAGAATCATATGAGGGGGAATTAGAGTGGGAGATTTTATGAATGGTAATGATGTGTCCCTCATGTGGGAATATCATGTCTTGAAAGAATGAAGACACCACAACATTCATGGCATAAATGAAATCACGACCAAGGAGAATATTTTAATCCACCAGACCAGCCATGAAAACAACATTGATCAAAATAGTCTTACCACCTAACTCAGTGGAGATATTAGGTAAGATCCCTCAGGGGGGACATATTCTACCATCAAAGACTCTTAACTCTGTCATTGATGGAATGAGAATAGAAGAGCCTAGTTGTTTCCAAGTTGATGAGAACATGGTACATGAGGATGCCCCATCATCTATAATACATCGATGAACCATAAAGTTTTTAACGATGACCCGTATTTAAGATGGTGAAGAAGATGGTAGTTGTGCTGGAGTAAGTTGGTCACAATCCAAGGTGATGGCATATGATGGTTGTAGGTATACATTTTCCTTACAAGGATAAGGTCTAGTAGACATTGCGGTACTAGAGGTGGAAGGGGTGCCCCAAAGTCTACATGACTGAGTCTCAGTCGTGAGGTAGATTGGGTGTGGAGGGGGGTTACCCATTTGAGGGGTATTAAAATATGTCGAGGTGCATGGAAGCTCACCTGATGGATTAATCAGTTAATTCTAGGGGAGGGGGCACTTCAAGGTAGTGAGATGAGTACTACTAAGTTTATTATGTTGTGTGCACTCTAAACGAACTACTTGGACTAGATCTAGAGTGAGGTCAGGGCACTGATGTATTGGGTGACCATAGATCTCACAAAAGGGGAAAGGGTGATTAGTCCATGTATGAGTGGTATATTTATGATTGGTTTGATTTTATTTCTGGTGGGCACTATGAGTTCCCCCATATTTACAATAATTTCCCCATGTCATGGGTGATGATAGTGGGTGGTTCTCTTCTTACTCTTTATGAGTGGTGGATGACCAATATAACTAGGAGAGGGGGCCCAAGTTTTTCCAAACTGGGAAGAATAAGATGGGGTTATATATGGTTGGTTTTATGGTCCTACCATGGTGGTTGATGGTTTGAGAGAATTTATGAAGAGGAAAGGATACTAGATGGGTTGTTGGGAGGAATTGTGCAAAGCAAGTTAGAACCAAGCAGGGTTGAACCCAACATCGTAAAAACTCAAAGGTGAGTGAGGAAGTTGAAATAGTGAGGCGGTAAAACCAGGAATACCTCCCAACATTGGTAGGAGGCTAAGCAAGCATCTGGAATGTCAGAAATTTTGTGGGTCCCCTATGATTATGAAATATCAACAAAGTGTGTGACTTTGATATGCTGAAAGGATAGATAACACGTGATTTTTAACCAATATTGAACATGGCCTATTTTAAAAAAAGAATTAACAATTTTATATGGTTAGTAATGAATAAGCATAATACATATAAATCAATTGTAAAGAAAAAATGTTGGTTGGGTAGGTTATGGTATTATTTGCATGGGGAATAAAAAATAAAATGCATGTGTCCTATAGACCTATCGTCCTTCCTTTAAAATAACATTGGGCCTTCCAATAACACTTAACAATGGGGTTTGAATCCATCGGAATATGAACTATTGAAGGTGTGAAAAAACAATTATAATGAGGGGTAAAGGGGACATATCCCAAAATAACTAGTGATAAATCCCAATAGCCACACAAAATTTGTTTTAGCTTAAATTGCAACCCACAATTTCCACCTGTGTAGAAAATCTTAGATTCTGGCAACTAGGTTACCTTGTTCAAGTGCAACAGGGGACTCTCGACCTAAAAAAGTAGTCATGGGTTGGGTAACCTCACAAGAGATGGGTGTCTCAAGAAGTTATGTGCATAATAACCAGACCTTGGTACTCGCCCCTTCATGGGTATCTCCCTGCCTCATGGCTTTGGAACACTTGACTTGGAGGATTTTAATATCCCTAAATCGTCAACCACTAAGTTTTAAATGAGAATAGATAACAAGGGGTTATTTGGATTCCTACCCCCGAAATCCCAACTTAGAACAAAACATTATTTTGTGACTTCCTATGGAGGATTTTAATGAGTTATTTATGTTTTCTTTTTAAGAGTCTTTGATGTTGGGGTCCTGGGCCAACCTAGTTTTCTTAAGGGTGTGGAAAGGATATTCTTAGAACACATAAGGCTTTTCTAATCCTCCTAGATCACTTATGAGGACATGTAGGAGAGCATACTAAGACTAAAATGATCTATGTAGACACCTTTGGATATATGAAAGTTCCTTGCATGCAATGGTGAATGTGAGCATAAAAATAGTGATTTATGTTTGAAATTGTAGCATGTGGAAGTCATGGACTCCTTTAATTATTTAAATTAATCACTAAGTGTTTGTGCAATCCTTGAAAAATTAGAAACTAGACTTAGATCGTAAGAGATGTGGACATATGGGTCCTTTCAAATCCTTTTACTTACTAAGTGTTTATTTTGTTAAAAATAATAACTATCATAAATTGTGTGATTATTTGGACATTTGGGGTCCTTACAACACTTTTAGCTCCTATTTTGAAAAAAAAACTATGAGGTGCCTTATGGATTTGGCCCCACCTAGCTATTTGTGTGATTTTGAAAAAACAAGGAAAACTAAAGAAAATATGTGCACATTATGGGGTACTTATCACTTTAATTCATGTCCTATGTTTGTTTGGTGCAAGGAAGATGGAACACACTTGGACACTCCTATCTTATTCTCAAAGATAACTTGAGAGAGTTCAAGGGAAAGAGAATACTTAGAGGTTAATAAGAGAGTTCTTGGTCCCAAAAATTGAAAATGATTGGTAAAACAAATCTATCTAAGAGTGCAAATGCTTCAGCTAGCCATCCACGTGGAAATCATAAGAAGATGTATGGTTCTTTTTAGTTTCCCTAGTATCTAGTTTAACTAATTTACAATGCAAGGATGGACTCAAAGTATGATATTTCAGATTTACAAAGTGCATAAAAATAAATCCTATTAGGTACCTGGAAAACAAAATTACAATTAGGTTTCCCTAGTCATGCTATTAGTGTGGGTTTTTTAGTAAAAAATTTGCATTGGTCAGTGTAAGTCCGTGCAAGTTTTTCACAGGAAATAGAGAGTGATTATCACACTTTAGCATGTCTATTTATTTGATATCCACATTTTTGTTGAAAAATGACAAATAGAAAATTTCTGATGGAATTTTCCTCACTTGAGGTCTAAAAACTCAACTTGGCTAGTCAAGGGGGGCGATCACTAGTCCTATACATAGAAAATGGTAAGAAAAATTACCTAAGAGCCTAAAGTGGAATAATTTGGATAGAAACTCCCTAATATTGTTTCCAATCTATTTAGATTGTTTTGTCACTTGAGTGAGAAAACAACTACCCATTAAGTGTCAACATAGGCTATGCTTAACACCACAATCAATGAAATTAGATGGTTAGTGAACCACAATGAAAGATAAAATGAAAGTAAACATAAACAAGAGAATTCATAGACTAGAATAACACATGAAAACTAAAAACTAAAACAAATGAGAATTGTTATCAATAGCAAGTTTATATTGATAACACCATATAGAAATCAAAGAGCTAATGAGAACCCATCTTCCTCCTTGGGACGGTCCTTGTTGTTCCCTCTTAGAAATTTCTTCCTTCTCTTACAAAATGAAAATGAATTGAAGTATTGTATCCAAACTCTCAAAGGGTGAGAAGCTTGGCACACAAATCAAAGCTTTATTGTGGATGCTTGAATGAACTTGGGAGAATTGAGTATTCTCTAGGTTCAAACTAATAAAATAACACTACAATGAATGTCTTCTCTTTGTGCATACCCAAGACATAATTTTATAGGTTCCTTTCAATATTTTTTCTATCAAGTTCTCAATGTGAAATGTGATCCTCCATAGAGGTGAATCTGTTGGACACTCCTACCACACTTAGAGGGGGGAGTGAATGAGTGTGGGGCGCTTTTTCCCAAAACTTCCCCTTTTCATAAAACTCTTTAGTTAACATTTAAAATTTACTCATTAACCGTTGTTGGCATTTATAACCAGTTAGATGTGAACATATATCAGCAATATATCATCAACAAGTCATCACCACAAGGAACACAAAGAACACAATATGTATGTACAATTTTTCTTTTTATTATGGACAACAATCCGGGGGTTTATCAGAAACAACTGAATAGAGTACAACTCTACAAGAGAACCAACTCTATAATGCAAGACTCAGCTTACACCCTCAACACAAACTGATATGAGGCAACAATCCTCAACATATATCAATCTACCAATAGGTACGCGACCTGCGAGTAGTGCATCCAATGTGTGTACGCGCCCTAGCTCACTACAGCCCGCATATGCACGCAGACAGTGTATACAACAACCTGCATATACCTTCTAAGTTGTTAGGGTTTGTCCTTCAATATCAACTCAGATTCTCTGCAATCAATATATCATTCTCTTCTGTCTCTGACTGTCCAATCTGACCACCAGCCAGTCACAACATCTCCAAGATCTCCAACAGCTTGCTCATGATCCACAATAAACCAAATTGAATGCTATCTCAAACATGTATAAACAACTAGTATACCATAGCAATCATATCACCACTGAATCCAAAGAGTATTGCTTACTTCATAATCAAATCATGCAAACTGAACCATTTCATAGAGGCCATACTAGGAATTCCCTAAGCATTCACAACACATCAAACAATAGTATCCATCAAGACAATAATGTAACCATACGAGTGTCTTAGTGATAGATCTGAGCCCATAGAATGCAGATCTGGAACCTACCTCATCATTCAAGAGCTTGGCACCAACTCAAACATAAGTCTTCATCATTCCATCCACCGTACGCACCCTGTACTAATACAACTCGCATGTGTACGCGCCCTGGCCCATTACAGCCCGTGTATACCTCAGAAACTAGGGTTTCTGAAGCTCCAAGACTTTTGTCGTCAATATCTCCAACATTGACGAAAATTTGATGTGTCCATGAGATCCTCCTCTCGCTTTCTTCCTCATAATAGATCTTCAATCATGCTCAAGAGATCCACACCAAAGATGCTCTCACAAGAAGCTCTCCATCAATACTCCACAAGATAATCTCACAAGAAGCTCTCCATCAATACTCCACAAGATAATCTCACAAGAAGCTCTCCATTGATCCACAACAAAATATGATCTACAAGATACCATTGATATCTTATTTATACTTTCATCCTCTAGGGCACTTAACCCATTTCTAGGTCATTTAACCAATTTTCCTTATTTTGGGGTTAACCACTTTCCATAAATAGAAAGTTCTCCAATATTTTATCATTTAAATATTCCTTCTTGATTTTGTCACTTCTCTTTATTATTTAAATAATCCACCTTGACTTTGTCACTTTACTTTATCATTTAAATAATGATTTCTTCTTTTAGGTCACTTTGACTTCTTTGACCTTGTGGGATTCAAGCCAACATATGGGGGTCCTCAAACTTCATAAAGCCATAACTCTCAAACCATGAGGAGTTATGTGACATTCCACATACCACCGGAAATGGCATGAAAAGAACTATCCATCTAGGATAGTCTCACCAACAAATTCATTGATCTTCATCTCATTATTTCACATACAAGCATGGGTTCTCCAATCGTTCTTCTAGGATAACTCAATCAACAAAGTGTCTTCCCGTGAGGGATTTCACCATAAGGGGACCACTTTGGAGTTCATCCATTTGTGCACCTTATCAATAATGATAAGACAAATGAGTCATATTATCATCAAACAAACTATGCATCATCATGTATCAATGACAACTCATTGATCCATCTTCATCTATGCATCATATCAATGATCCATCTTTATCAATTGGTTTCCACTTTGAAATCTATCATTCTCATCAAGTACAATACATATACAATGTTCATCAATCATCAATCAATCAATCCTTTGACATCAATCAATCACTTGACTTCAATCAATCAATCAATCCATTGACATCAATGACAACATGATCCAACAATCTCCCCCTTTGGCATTGATGGAAATACCAACATTGATGTTAACACCAATTACCAATTATTGATGTCAACATGTAGATAAGGCATGCTCTTCATCAATAGTCAATGTGACTATCTCTTCCCATCAATAAACATCAATCACATCAATGTGATTAACTCTCCCCCTTTGACATCAATGGCAAAGGGCCATTTTCCTCTTGGGGTTGCTCCCCATGTCTGAGTGCCTTTGATATTCCTCTGAATAATATCTCCCCTTTTGAACAAGGGATATTACTTTGATGTAATGTTGAATATAGATCAAACATACTCCCCCTATGACCATCGCTTCCCTTGGAATTATGCTTTTGTGCTCTTTCTTCAAATATAGGGCTCTTTTCTAGGTACACATATGATAAATATCTCCTCCTAGAATCATGGGAAGAAGAAATGACTCGCCCTAAGGGTATGTCTCCCTCTATATCCTCTGCAATATGATCATCATGCAATTGCTACTGCTCAACCGGATCATAGATCAACTTCTCTTTCAATCACAATCCTTGGGCCTGTCCATGCATCAAACTTGTGCCAATCAACCTGCTAGTAGGTGCCTCTATTAGTGTACCAATCATGTATCAACTATAGATCATCAATAATGTACAACATGATCATCTCATTAAATTCACCAACTACATGTATCGATATGTAGCCCAACCACATGCAAAATGCATGCACCATGATGTCCATCATATGCTTCCAATAATATATCATAAGATATATCAATGAATCTCAAATATGTACCAGCCATGTACTCCAACAGATCGACATCAAACCATACTCATGGGTTAGTGCCATTCACCCAAGATTTATTTCACATCATCACCTTACATGATCTAACATAGAAACATGAAAACCTGCAGCAAATAGTGTCAGAATCTGCAATAAACAATGTCATAACCTGCAACACAGAGTTATACCTTCACATCAAGTTGCAACCCATGTGCATTGCCTTTTTCCCAAGTCTTTAAAACATATGCGCGGACTGTTGTACAACATCTCGCGTATGTACGTGACCTATACAAGGTCATCCTGCATATGTATGTGACTGCTACTACTGTCACCCGCGTATGCTTTAGTAGATGACTTACTTGCGCTTCCCTTCAGTCTTTTATCCTGTTCTGGTTGTTCTGTCTTCTTCACCCACTTCTGTAGAGGTTCCTGCTTCTCAGAA
>ML798597.1:114098-124600 GCA_009831015.1 Picea engelmannii | reverse complement strand
CTTCAAGATGTGCCTTAGACTCCTCCTAAGAAACTTCTTAGTGTTATCCGAAAGATAGTTATAGTCTATATAATAATGATCACTTCTATATCTATATAAACCCTCTTCAACTTCCTTTTGAAGTTTTAATAGATTTTCTTCTAATCTTTTCTTGGGATAAATACCATCAAACTTTACACAAACTGTTTCTACATCTTCTTCTTCACTTGTAGAGAAAATTTCATCATCATAATTGCAATCAAAGGTTTTTGAGGGTTCTTTACCTTCATTTGAAATATATTCATGATATTCCTTTTTTCCAACATCAACACATAGTTCTTTGCCTTCATTTGAAATGTCTTCAAGATCTTCCTTTGTGCTATCATCACTTGATTCTTTATCTTCACTTGAAATATTTTCAAGATCACATTTAGAAATAATACAATCAAGGGTTTTTGGAGATTCTTTACCTTTAGTGATCTTGATGGAGTTATCTTCAATATCTTATTTCTCCTTCTTGCTTTGATATGTCTCCTCTAGCTTTAGCCATAGATCCTTGGCGAAAGTGCATTGTTCCATGCTTTCTTTGATAGGGCTTGAGAATCCACTAAGAATGGTCTTGAGAGCCAATGCATCATTCTTCTTTCCTTCTCTTTGAGATGCAAACTTTGACTTGTTCTTCAAAGGAATTGATCCACCAATGGTTTCCTTCCAAATTGTTGCTCCCGTTGTCTTCAATTGTATTCTCATCTCTATTCTCCAAGTAGAATAGTTTTCCTCATCAAGAATTGGAACTTCTTCATCCATTTGTGTGTCTATGGATCTCCTTCAAGATTGTTAAGGCTTGTAGTGAAGGCCTACTCTGAAACCAATTGTTGGACACACCTACCACACTTAANNNNTGAAAGAGTGTGGGGATCTTTTTCCCAAAACTTCCCTTTTTCATAAAACTCCTTAGTTAACATTTAACATTTACTCATTAGACATTGTTGTCATTTATAACCAGTTAGATGTGAACATATATCAACAATATATCATCAACAAGTCATCACCACAAGGAACAAAAAGAACACAAGATGTATGTACAATTTTTCTTTTTATTATGGACAACAATTCGGGGGTTTATCAGCAACAACTTAATATAGTACAACTCTATAAGAGAACCAGCTCTATAATGCAAGACTCAAATTACACCCTCAGCACCAAATGAGATGAGGCAACAATCCTCAATAGATATCAATCTGTCAACAGGTACGCGACCTACTAGTAGTGCAGCGAGTGTGTGTATGCACCCTGGCTCACTACAACTCGCGTATGCACACGGCCATTGTATACAACAACCTGCGTATACCTTTTGAGTTGTTAGGGTTTGCACTTCAAGATCAACTCAGATTCTCTGCAATCAATATATCATTTTCTTCTGTCTCTGACTGCCCAATCTGACCACTAGCCAGTCACAACATCTCCAAGCTCTCCAATAGCTTTCTCATGCTCCACAATAAATCAAATTGAATGCTATCTCAAACATGTATAAACAACTAGTATACTATAGCAATCATATCACCACTTAATCCAAAGAGTAATTCTTACTCCATAATCAAATCATCCAAACTGAACCATTTCATAGATTCCATACTAGGAATTCCCTAAGCATTCGCAACACATCAAACACTAATATCCATAAAGACAATAATGTAACCATACGAGTGTCTCAATAATAGATCTGAGCCCATAGAATGCAGATCTGGAACCTGCCTCATCATCCAAGAGCTTGGCACCAGCTCAAACATAAGTATTCATCATTCCATCCACCGTACGTGCCATGTACTAATATAGCCCACATGTGTACGCGCCCTGGCCCATTACAAACTTTGTTTACCTAAGAAACTACGGTTTCTAAAGCTCTGAGACTTTTGCCTTGAAGATATCCGACATTGCCAAAAATTTGATGCGTCCATGAGATCCTCCTCTCGCTTTCTTCTTTAGAATAGATCTTCAATCATGCTCAAGAGATCCACACCAAACATGCTCTCACAAGAAGCTCTCCATCAATACTCCACAAGATAATCTCACAAGAAGCTCTCCATTGATCCACGACAAAAGATGATCTACAAGAGACCATTGTTATCTTATTTATACTTTCATCCTCTAGGTCACTTAACCCATTTCTAGGTCATTTAACCAATTTTCCTTATTTTGGGGTTAACCGCTTTCCATAAATAGAAAGTTCTCCAATATTTTATCATTTAAATATTCCTTCTTGATTTTGTCACTTCTCTTTATTATTTAACTAATCCACCTTGACTTTGTCACTTTAATTTATCATTTAAATAATGATTTCTTCTTTTAGGTCACTTTGACTTCTTTGACCTTGTGGGCTTCAAGCCAGCATATGGGGGTCCTCCAACTTCATAAAGCCATAACTCTCAAACCGTGAGGAATTATGTGACATTCCACATACGATCGAAAATGGAATGACATGCACTATCCATCTAGGATAGTTTCACCAACAAATTCATTGATCTTCATCTCATTATTTCACATACAAGAATGGGTCCTCCGACCGTTCTTCTAGGATAACTCAATCCACAAAGTGTCTTACCGTGAGGGCTTTCACCATAAGGGACCACTTTGGAGTTCATCCATTTGTGCACCTTATCAATCATGATAAGACAAATGAGTCATCTTATCATCAAACAAACTATGCATCATCATGTATCAATGACAACTCATTGATCCATCTTCATCTATGCATCATATCAATCATCCATCTTTATCAATTGGTTTCCACTTTGACATCTATCATTCTCATCAAGGACAATACATATACATTGTTCATCAATCATCAATCAATCAATCCTTTGACATCAATCAATCACTTGACATCAATCAATCAATCCATTGGCATCAATGAAAACATGATCCAACAGAATCCCCTATCCTTTTAGTGGTCCCAAAGCTACACATAGGAATAGATAGTCAGCCTCTTGAAGTACAAATGAGTTGAGGGTGTGTGATATCGAGCAAGCTCAATAATGAATCATTTTTTGGATGAGCACAGGTCTTTTTGATGACAGTTGTGGTGATTGTGCTAATAGCACAAATTTGTGATTGTTACCACACACTGTCACGTGATAACAACACAAAAATATCCTTGGTATCCCGCACTGAAATGCAAAACCCACTTTCCATAGTTTTTTACTTTTTTGAATGGAACATGTTAATGATGAGAGTATGTTATTTGGTGTGTTGAACTGATGTCTTCTCTGGTGATCACCTATATATCTTATTGATTGATTTTTAGGTGATTAAAACAAGCCACTTCCACCAATCCTAGGAAAACCCTATAAAACCATATGTTAATAAGTGGCTGTATATTTAGGATTCATAGTGTCATCGACATCTTTCTTATCACTTACCCAGTTTCCAAGTAACTAGAGTGCATATTTAATTTCATCAGGAATTTGGAAGTCAATATTGATAATTAGATGTTCATGCATTGTACTAACAATATTATCCAGTCAATTTACTCCTATGGTAGAAATAATTTCCCCTCTAAATTGAGATGAAGAGGCATGTATCATGATAGTATCACCATCAGGCTCTTGTTTGATTGTTTAATCTTGTAAGCATGTTTTCCAATATGCTTCCTTCAAGGCCTTTGGCCATTGATTCATGGTTGTTACGTCTTGATGGAGATATTCTACCATTTCTATGGAGGCACCAAAGTCCCATTCAAGTCTAGGATATTCGGTACTCATCATATCAAGAGACTTATTTCTCTTATGTCTTTGATCTTTTTGGGGATTTTCAAGAATTCCCCTTTTTGCAAAATTTTCCAAAGCTGCAAGGTTAATGTCAGTCCTTTTAACTTTCTTTTGGACATCATGAATCTTAGCAAATATTTTATCCAAAAATTCTAATATCTCCAATATTTTTCAGCAACAACTTTAAGCTTTGTTGTATCTGTCAAGACATGTGCTACAACATCTAACTTCTAATAAATCCTTTGGATTTATTCTCTCTGAGTCTTTTCCAATTCTGCTAATATCAACACACCTCTATGAAGATCATCTATATTCAACCATGTGCATTGATCTTGAAATTTTCCCCAATTCAGTAGTTTGCATTCATAACTTACAGTTTCATCGGGTGTAGAAGATATTCCACTAGAGTATCCTCTTTTTGTTTTTAAATATTATGGATATTTTTTTAATCCAATAGTTAGTATATTTATAGTTGGAAGGTATGATTCTTCTCCTATGGTGTATCTCTTTGTGCTACCACTTCCTTCTCTGGGTAAAGAAAGCATCATGAGATTTGCAGTTGGCGCTTTCAATGATTTCCTTCCATGGAGATTGTTTAAATTTTCTTGGCAGGAAGGGAATTATAAATATCTTCATGAATGGCCTAAGTCTTTATTTTCTTCACTTTTATGTTTAGGTTGGGAATACTATGCACAGGTATGAGGTATTTTATCAAAGGACTTGTAAAGTTCAGGAGATTTAAATGATAAACATCTTTGAGATATTTGTTTCGGAATGGGTTTTCTGATATTGTGTTGTATCATATTTTGTTGAATCATTTTTTGTTTAAACCCATCATATTTGTTTTCCCAAGATGTTGGATAAGAAATTCCATTCTAGTCCAAAAATTGAGGCTGGGAATTTTTTGAGGTATCTTTTTCCACCATGTTGTATAGGCACGAAGTGGTAAGAACATTTTTCTAGAGAGTAGGAAAAGTATAATTACTGAAACAAACAATGACCATACATTTAAGTTTGACTATTCAGGAAGTGGAGTTCATATAAAATCCAGCTAGAAGGATATAGGCATTGAGCATGTCATAAATACAAGGTTCTTCGAGTGATACTACATACTTAGGATATATAGTTTCAAATGCAGGACCATCACTTAAGGGAGCATGGAATCCTCCTATCAGGGGATCAAAACAATTATTGTTACGAGTGTCAATGACACAAAATAAGGATGAAACAGGAAGATGTGGCCAAACCAGAGGGTTAAAGATGAACTTAATGTCTCCTATACGTGCATATATGTAACCATGTTTTTTCGCCTGGTATATTAAATTCTTGTCAAGGAGGTTGATATGGATTGGGTCATCATTAGAAGTGAAAGGGATTTTTACAAAATGGAATTTAATGAATTAATGGGATAAGTATTTCAACCATTTCAACTTATATACATGGTGAGGATAGATAGGTATTATTTCCCCAGGTTCTATAGAACTTGATTCAGAAATAGAAATGATATTGCTATCTGTAGAAGAGGCTCTTCAATCTCAGAGAGAAGTAAAAGAGGTATTATCAATTGAGATGAGATCTTGGAGAGGTTGATGGCATCTAGAGAGGGGTCCATGTTTCATTATATGAACAAATCGAGTTTGTAATAAGTTAACCTTAGGGTTGAGCTAAGAGAGCAAACTCCTTATGTGAAATGGTTGGCCTAACTTCCCATATCCTCAAATTTTCTTATGGAACTTACACATCACATCCGATCTCACTCACTATCCCACTTGTCACAATGTTTTCCTCATAAATAAAACAAATTCTCATACATATCTCATAACATAACAATATAAATGCAATACTTGACAGAAATGAGTCAAATAACATAAGTGTATTTAAAATTGAACCTATGTGGTCCTCCACTACTTGAACCAGTGCAGTCCCTTTCATGGGTGATGTGATGGATGGAGGATGATAACCATAAAGTGTCATAAATGGGGAAATGTTTTATGAAGTATGGAAGGATGCATGTTGTACCACTATTTCGCCAAGGGAAACCACTTGACCCATTGTGTTTGTTTATCAAATGAAAATAAATGAAGATATAATTCTAGACAGTTATTCACAATCTCAATTTTCCCATTAGATTGAGGATGGTAAGATGAGTTCTAAACCAATTGAGTACCCAAACAAGAAAACAATCCATTCCAAAAATTTCCAGTGAAGATTGGATCTCTACCACTTATAATAATCTTGGGGACTCAATGTATCTTTTGAACTATTTCCATGAACGTTGTGACTATTGTACTTGATTTAAAAGGATGATAAAGAGAGAAAAAATGGTTGGCATACTATGTCAGTCGATCCACTACTACCATGATGACATTCTTTCCTTCAGATTTGGGTAAACCTGTAATAAAATCCATTGAAACTTCTTCCCAATGTTGACTTGGTATAGCTAATGGTTTTAGGAGACCTAAAATCTTGATTATCTCTCCCTTATTTTGTTGGTAGATGACACATTCAGACATAAAATTTTGAACATTGGTTTTAAGACATTATAGAAAAAATCCTTCTTGATCCCATGGTATGTTTTCAAGAATATTGAATGGCCTCCTATAGGAGAAGTCTGCAATTCCATAATGACCTTTTATTTGAGTTGGGAATTCTTACATAAATATATGTGATCATTGTTGATTTTTCAATAAGCTACGTTAAGCATGTAGTTCATTTCAATTTTCATTTGTCTTAACCATAAACAATAATGTTGCAGCAACCAAGATGACAAGAAGAAACACCATGCACAAGAACACAAGAAGTATTCTGGGAAACCCTTCTCAACAAGGGAAGAAAACCAAGCCAAATCCTTTGTTATATTATTCAAGAGAAAGACATTCACCACCAAGAAAGACCTAGCACACAAGAGGGTGCTCAAACCCTAGAAGACTAGTGCCCAAGAGAGGTGCGCATTTTTCCCAAAGAAGTGTACTTGCTAAAATTTCCAAACTCACATGAAAGATACGATTCCTCAATGGGGAATTTACCTTTACTTATACTAACCTAAACCTGTCAACAAAGGTGTCTATTGGCACAATAGGGCCGACCTCACTAGCTTATAATATAATTAATATTATCTAGATTAATTATATTTTACATTAATTATCAACCACATTAAGGTGGGGCCAACCTGTACCCTTTACATAACAATTAGGGTTATAGGTAGGTATGACTCTTGAACAATATATAGCAAGGGATATAGTACACCCACTAGTGCTCATCCACTAGGGACACATCCATAGGGATTTCATATCTCTGGCTCACTGCATTACACAGAAGAACCATATCTTCACGCATTCACCTGTGCTCGTCCACATGCACATCTTCTCTACAGATATTCTTTCCCACTGTCTCGCACAGGAGAATCATTTGGAGTTTTCTCATTAACTTTGTTGCTTAGAGGAGGGTAATACATCATCTTCATTTCTTGTTCACATGACTATGCACCCAACACTTTGGGATTTCACATATTCACCTTGTGCTCAGCCACATGAACGTCTAACTCAACAGATCGAATTTCCCATTGGATAATCATTTGGAGTTCTTATCAACTCTCTTAATGGAGGAGGTCATCTCTGCGTTCCTAGATCTGTCTCAGGCATGAAACACGTACCCTTATTATGGGCTTTCTCCCAGGTTTGTAAGCTAAGAGAAAGACTCACATAGTTGCAATGATCCACATCTCACAGGTTTGTAAGTTGGAGAATGTCTCACATAGTTGCATTCATCAACACTCCCTCTCAGCTAGGGAGGCATTCTTCATCATGCCAAGTCTCACATGGATGTACTTTGGATTTTGTCTTGGCCAAAGTCATCAATACTCCATCTCAACTAGGATGAAATTCTTCACCAAGTTAGTCTGGTGAAGATGTTTGTAATATGCTCATGTGTAGGAAGGTACTGCATGTGTATGATTTTCCTCTGCATCATATCTTTGATATAATAATATTTCATCTCATCGTTTTTCAATCCATCAAGAAACACTGGGTTCTCAAGGAGCTTTACACATGGCTCTTGGTTATCATCATAGGATCGATCTCATGGTCAATTAAATCTATTAGAAGCTTGTGAAGCCTCATTGCTTCACACACTTGATGCTATATACTCTTCCTCTGTAGTACTCAAGGTCACATAGTTTTGTTTCCCACTGCATCAATAAATCATGGTAAACTTCACAATAGAACATCAACCGAATGTGTTCTTCTGGTTCACTGTACTTTCTGCTCAATCTGAATCGACATATCCTGCAAACTCAAGTTCACACTGGAGGCATATCTCAGGCCATATCCAATTGTGCCTCGCATATATCTCAATACATGTTTTGTTGTTGTCTAGTGAGTCTGTCTTGGTTGATTCATGAAATGACTAAGCACATTTACTGCATGGCATGAATAGGGTCTGGTGTTAACCAAATACATCAGTGATCCAATCAGTTGTGGATCAGTCTCGTCTGAATCATCATCAATCTTCTTCTTTAAATCCATCACGGTGGATTTTTCATTCTGTCATACTGAACTTCTTTAATATTTTCATTGTATATTTTCCTTGACTCAGGAAAATCTCATTGGTCCTCTATCATACTTCTTGTCCCAAGAAGTTGTGCATCATACTCAGATTCTTCATCTCGAATTTAGAAGTCAAGGAATCCTTCTTATCCAACAACAAGGCTTTCTAAATAGGTCATCAAAATCAGGCTCTCGTCATCAACATTGTAATAATATAGTTTTGGATCAACAACACTCTTGTTGAAATCCAAACTCATCAAGAGTTTCTCTATCTAATATTGTTTCCAAATCATGGATGGTGGAATGGATGGAAGTGTATCGGGTTTACTAGATCAAGTGTCTCATCATAGACAACTCCCTCTATTTGTGAGAAACCTCTGGCTATAGATCTCATTTTGTATTTCTAGACACTTCCATCAGTTGTATGTTTGATCTTATAGATCCATTTGAAAGTTACCATAGACTTCCCTTCTGGTTCCTGAATAATATCTTATGCATCATTCTTTAAGATATACTGGTATTCTTCTATTATGGCATATTTCCATACCTGTTCTCTTATTGGTTCTCTAAAAAAAGTGTTGGATTTACTTCACACACACCTAGGATTTATTTTTCCTAAGGTTATTCCTTGTTTATTAGTCATAATTAGTCATTATCCAGTCTCCTATATTTTAGGGGAGAATATTCCATCTGGAGAATATTCTCTTTCAGTTGACACTTCAGTTTGACTAGTTGAGTTGAGTTTAGATGTCGCATTGGTTTTTTCACCATGCAACATTGGGATCATCACCAACTCATTACTCTTTGTTCAGTCAGTTAACTGAAGACTAGTTGACTAGTTAACTCAGCTAGGTGACAGTTCACTCCCGTAACTGCCTGAGAGACTAGACTAGGTGGAAGTTTACTCTTGTAACTGTTGGTGTGTGTCCAGATCAATCTAGACCACCACTATGGCTCATTAGTTACTCATTTATTCTATATATTTTAAATTATTCACTCTTTGAGTGTGGAATACGGTTAATGAGAATTCTTCCATTCTTTCTATCTTGCTTCTTCTTTCTCAATTTCTCTCTGCAAATGTGTGTAGTATTTTCTAGCTAGATCTATTCTATGCAGGTTCAACACATTTACATGGTATCAGAGCCGACGGATTGCTAAGAAAAATCTACACCAAATTATTTTTTGCAGGTACAAAAGATTGAAGACAACAAAAGATGGATTATTCGTGGAAATACTTCTTACGCCTCATAACTATTTGGAATGGAAGCCAAAAATTCAGCTTCATCTTAGATGCATATGCTTGTACCAAATAAATATGGAAATTCAATTAGAGTATGATTCTATTGATGATAAAAATGACTTTCTCAATAGACAAGATATGGCCATAGGAAGTATCGTCATGTGTGTTTCTCCCAAACTTTTCCATCAAGTATATGAAGAATAACAAGGATTAAATCCAAATGAATTATGGACCAGATTGGAGGTTCTATTTGGGAATAAATAATATTGTGAAGATTTCATGCAGGAGGTCAAACAGATAGAGCCAGAAGAGAAGTCATCGGAAGATCAAGCTTCTTATTATGAAGAGTCTTCTACAAAAGTTTTTACAGAAATTTGTATTCCATTAATTGAAGATGATGTCTACTCCATTTCAGATTTGTTTTCTGAAATTCATATGGAATATATATGGCATGCATCTCAGGAGTCACATGCAGACACTTTTGCTTGCACCATGCATGCATCTCAGGAGACAAAAAGAGAGCCGCGCACATCAGACGCCATTCTGATATTTTCTGAGAAAAATTTGCAGAAAAAATTGGATATTTGAATTCCTCTCAGGAAAATATCTAATTTAAAAAAAAAAATCGTTCGAAACAGAGTCTAGAAAGTGAAGTTATGATCGTTTCAAAATCAACAAAATTTCAACATTTTTCCAGAAACGGCCGCACGGTTTTCAAAATTTCATCCAAAATTTATTTGGATATTATTCATTACAAGAAGATAAAGTGGATATGTGTTGAAATATCAATGATGCATATACTTCATCCGATCCGTGCAGACATTTACATCTTCAACAAAATCTTCAAAGAGCACAAACTTGCACAGTTGCGAGGTCTTCTTGGAGTGAAGGACATGATTGCTTAGCAACTACCTTTTGTTCCTTCTCATTTTTTTATTTTATACATTGTGATTTGAGGGGGGGGGGGGGGGG
>ML798597.1:75073-113766 GCA_009831015.1 Picea engelmannii | reverse complement strand
CATTGGTTTTGTCACCATGAAACATTGGGATTATCACCAACTCACTACTCTTTGTTCAGTCAGTTAACTGAAGACTAGTTGACTAGTTAACTCAGCTAGGTGGCAGTTCACTCTCGTAGCTGCCTGAGAGACTAGACTAGGTGGCAGTTTACTCTTGTAACTATTGGTGTGTGTCCAGATCAATCTAGACCACCACTATGGCTCATTAGTTACTCATGTATTATACATATTGTAAATTATTCTCTCTTTGAGTGTGGAATATGGTTAATGAGAATTCTTCCATTCTTTCTATCTTGCTTCTTCTTTCTCTATTTCTCTCTGCAAATGTGTGTAGTATTTTCTAGCTAGATCTATTATGTGCAGGTTCAACACATTTACAAAATGGAGGTTCAACATCAATGAGGTGGCTCATGACTAAAGGATAGCTCGAAAATCTCTTTTGCTCTCTCGAGATGTGCCTTGAGAGACTTGTATGTTTCTCTACCTCTTGCAGAGTGAGTCTAAGTAGGACTTTTATGCCCTACTTCAATATATATGAACATATCAACTGGAGAACTTGGATCAACTGGAGTAATGTTTGTCTCCCTTTGAACTGTTGAAGGGGGAGAAGGTATTGTTTCACTATCAATATCCATCTGAGATTCTATGTGTCTTTGAAAGACTATCTCTTTTTCATGGACAACGTTTTCTGCTTGTCTCAATCTATCTTTGACCAGGGGTGTCGATCTGGAATGTATTTGAATATTCATTGTATCCTTTCTTTATAAATGATCTAGCTTGGACTTCTTCTCTTTGGGTACATGAAAATACATTGGGCACCCAAATAACCTGAAGTGTTTAATCTCGGGCTTCATTCCGGTGAAGAATTCTTCAGGAGTTATGTTTTTCAAAGTCTGGTGAAGACTCTTGTTCTGCACATATACTGTGTCATGCATGCTTCTCCCATGGAATCCTAGAAGGATTCTGATCATGCATTATAATATTGGTTTTCTCAATGATGGTTCTATTCTTCCTCTTTCTCAAATAGTTTTAACTCCCTCTGAAGGATAAGCATCTTATTTTTTTGTTAACCTATCTGGAACAAGAAAACAAAAAGAACCAACAAAAGAATATCTCCTAAAGGAGAATAATGCGTACATCTCTAGACTCAAAACAATTGAAGGAATGTTGTGACAGTGACAACACCTACTTGTAATGTAGCAAACTTATAGAAATATAGGTTAGAGGAATGACAATTACAACAATCAAACTTGGAGTCTTTACTTTGAGTGTGTTGTTTCTCTGAATGCACTGATATCCCTCTTGATCCATGACTTTAGAAAAAGTTCCTTCCTCTTGCAATTTCCCTCATGACAATGATACAAATAATATATAAAATTGCATACCTAAGGATGCTGATATGATTTCTCCAATGGATCTTGGTTGATTTCTATCCTTTGAAATCTTTATGAAGAACATAGTCACAGTGTCAACTTTTGTTATTTTGAAGTTGGCCCTTCAATGTAAGGGCTTGAGTGGGTGATTGGCTTCCTTAACCTGATATCATCTTCCTTCCATTCATTGATAGTTGTCTCTGGTAAACCCTTTTGTATTACCCACAATAAGTCTTCCTCTGAAGTCTTGTATTCCAAGAACTTGAAGTTTCTTGATCCATCAAGCTTATCTTTCATCATAGTTTTTGTTTATCATAATTTTAGATTCTTCACAACCCTTTGTCAACTGGGCTAGAAAACCTAACGGCTAAGCTAGGCTAGCACTTTTAGGTTTTATTGGACTTATGACTGCCAAAAATAAGCCTTTGAAAGATAGGAGAACACTGGTGAGCTGAAGAGCTCCTTCAATGAGTTACAGAAACCTTGATACTGAAATTTCTGCAGAATTTAGAGAAACCCTAGGAACAAAATTTAAAAATGCCCGAAATTTTGATCTGAAGCTTGTTGGAGGTGCAATGAATGAGAGCGTACACTCCTATTCCAAAATTATCCCCAACGTCCAAGTATTAAGGGATGAAACTGAGAAAGAAGGAGGGTCGTATGAAATTTCTGGGAACCCTAGGAGGGTCATATGGTTTCTGCATAAGTGAGAGAGGATGGCTGGAAAATGTTTGTGTAATGGGATATTCAATACCTATGCTCTGATACCATGTTGATTTTTCAATAAGATAGGTTAAGCACGTAGTTCATTTCAATTTGCATTTGTCTTAACCATAAACAAGAATGTTGCAGCAACCAAAATCATAAGAAGAAACACCATGCACAAGAACACAAGAAGTATCCTAGGAAACCCTGCTCAACAAGGGAAGAAAACCCAACCAAATCCTTTTCTATATTCTTCAAGAGAAATACCTTCACCACCAATAAATACCTAGCACACAATAGGGTGCTCAAACCCTAGAACACTAGCGCCCAAGAGAGGTGCACACTTTTCCCAAAGAAGTGTACTTGTTGAAATTTCCAAACTCACATGAAAGATATGATTCCTCAATGGGGAATTTACCTTTACTTATACTAACCTGAACCCGTCAACAGAAGTGTCCATTGGCACAACATGGACGACCTCCCTAGATTATAATATAATTAATAGTATCCATATTAATTATCTTTTACATTAATTATCAGTCACATTAAGGTGGGGCCGACCTGTACCCTTTACATAACAATTAGGGTTACAGGTAGGTCTGAATCTTGAACAATATATAGCATGGGATCTGGTACACCCACTAGTGCTCATCCACCAGGAGCACATCCATAGGGATGTCATGTCTCTGGCTCACTGCATTACACAGAAGAACCAGATATTCACATGTTCACCTGTGCTTGTCCAGAGGCATGTCCACTCTACAGATCTTCTTTCCCACTGCCTTGCACAGGAGAATGATCTAGAGTTTTCTTGTCAACTCCGCTACTCATAGGAGGCTAATACACCATCTTCAATTCTTGTTCACATGACGATGCACCCAACACTTTGGGATTTCACACGTTCACCTTGTGCTCAGTCACAGGCACGTCTAACTCAATAGATTGCCTTTCCCACTAGATAATCATCTGTAGTTCTTCTCAACTCTCTGAATGGACGAGGTCATCTCTACGTTCCTAGATCTGTCTTGGGAAGGAACCACATACCCTTCTTAAGGGATTTCTCTCAGGTTTGTAAGCTAAGAGAAATATTCACATAGCTGCAATGATCCACATCTCACAGGTTTGTAAGCTGGAGAATGTCTCACATATTTGAATTCATCAACAATCATGATACCATAGAAAATCATTCTTCCATACAAAATTATCTAATGAACCGAGGTCCTCTTGTAGTTGTTGAATGATATTGTAGTTGAGATCTTTTGCTAATTTGTAATTGATCAAGTTATGTGTACTACAATAATCAATCACAAATGTTAATTTAATTCTTTTTTATGTATCCTTGCATCTTGAGGGTTTGTTGAGTATTGATTTCGTCGAATGCAAGGCAATATATTGTTGGAGTAGTATCTTCTATATCTAGATCTTGTGATGGTTCCAATTATTGATCTTCTTCCTCTTCATAGTTTATGTAGAATAATTTCTTCTCACCTCATTTATGCCCCTTAATGTACTTTCTATCACAATTGAAACATATTCCTTTTGATATTCTTTCATCCATTTGTTGAGGTGTCAACCTTGTCGGTTTAGGTATAGTTGTCTTATGAACCCCAAAATGATCTATGCTTCCTGTATATGCTCCAATGGTAGTGTAATATCCCCTTCCATATGAACAAGGCACTTGAATACTTATTAGCCTAGTCCCCCCCCCTAGGATATAGTCTCATCCAAATGGGGACTAGGGTGGGAGAAATATTTCACTAAAGAACTAAATTCAAATTAGGAAAAAGTGACATTGGAAAATAAGGAGATATAAGTTAAATGGCTAATTTGGTATAATTGAAGAAAAGACTTTAGTAATTCAACCAATAATCTAAGTGAGGAACTAGAATATGGAGTATAAAAGAGGATGAGGGCGCCTCACTTCCTCATTCTTGATAATTTTCCACTTGCAACTTTGCGCTCTGGAAGCTTGAGAATTTTGAGGGTTTTAACTAAACAAACCCTAGAGATCAGCATAGAGGTGAAAGATCTCTCTTTTCCTAGTCCAAGCTTGGACAAGTTCATGAAATATTCCACCCTCATCATTCTATTCAGTTTAGATCTATTTCAGCTATTATATGTGAGGAGGGGCACATTTTTGGAGGTTTTTTTGCAGGAAGGGAACATTGTCCAAGCTATGGAAGTTTGATTTGGGTTCAATAGGGGGTATCTTGAATATATCTAGTCTTTCATGCATTTTCCATACCTGGAACAACTCTTATTCACATTCTTCATGGTTTTTCTCCTTCAATAATTATTATTATCATAGTTGGGTGCGAAGACTGAAGCAGAACACACTTGGGGTTAGATATCTATTGTTTGGTGGTCAGATCTTGCATCTTTAGTAGGGGAGATTCATCTTATGAAACAACCATACTATTCCTTACAGGATATATGAATTTTCATGGGGGTTTGAGGCCAAATATTAAGATATCAAATCTCTATGGGTCGCTACAGCTAGTGAGGGCGCAACTCAGCTGGAGAAGATACCAGTTTTGAGGAAGGGAAAGAAATTTATCTTGTAAATCTCTTGCATGTTGTTTGTGGAGGTACCTAGGAGTCAAAATCTATATTTTATATTGTATTTTGGAGGTGCTATCAGACACATATTCTATCCTTCTATATATTTTCCATATCTCCTCTTCTATTGTATTGAGGTCAACTATATAATAAATAAAACCATATCTCTATTTGTGGTTAATCCTTGATGCTATTTCTATTTACTTCATTGTTGTTAAAGATCATTTTTTATGCAAAATATTTTATGTTATTAAACTCAAAATAAAACCTCAGTATGAGCCTAAGGAAGCTACTGGTGTGAACTGTTTGACAAAATGCATAAACCCAAAAAATAAAAATTTAAGCATTTCATACAAATCCACTTGGGGGAATATTACAATGGTATCAGAGCATTGAATCATCCCATCCTGTGGGGGTTTGCTGATGAAAGGTTTCAATAGGAGAAGGAAGGAAAAAGGGGGCGAGGAACCAAAAATAGAGATGGGAGAACGATAGTAAATGAGGGATGGAAATAATAAGGATGTGCCACTTGAGTTGAAAAATATAACTCATGAATTGCAACGCTTCATTGACAAGACACGGTTTATTCTACAAAACCATTTGGATGAGACACAGGAATGCATATCCAAGGGACAGGCATATCTTAAAATAGATTTGACAGTAATAAAAAAAGGACAAGAGCGCTTGGTTACCACATTGGAAGCAGAGCATGACATTATTATACATCTTCTCATGCAGATGGTACATGGTATGGAACCACATAATAGTGAATGGAATAATGGGGCTAGAGGATCTCGGGGAGGAGAAAGGTATCACACATATACTAGTCACCGGGTCCACACGAAGGGGAAAATTATATTTGGGGGCGCAACCAAATGGACACCAATGAGTAGATGGATAACACCCATGCCTTACATGCCATGTTTCTTAGATGCAAAACAATACGATGCTAACACTCCAGGGCGTGTGGAGATGGAAGATAATTTTGAAGATTATGAGAGGAAATATGCAGCCTTGAGTGTAGGATTTAGGAGACAAGTTTCATTGGGAGAGTATTATGGTATTAAATACATAGGAATGCCTAGATATTTTCACAAGGTTAATAATGGTCTAGGATGCAAGGAAGAGAAAATGGATATCCTCACCTTTGATGGATCAGCCAAGGCTTCTACAAGGGTGTGGGTACATAAATTAAATATTTACTTGCAATTAAATCCCATGATGGAGATGGATTCCATCAAATTTTCTACTATATACTTGGAAGCTAAATCCCATGAGTGGTGGTACCATGGGATGACTAATTTGGGACATGCTCACATTAATTCATATGCAAACTTCACACAAAGGCTCATAGACACATTTGATCAAGGGAATCCAGAGCTTCATTTCCATGAGCTCACCCAACTTAAGCAAACAAGCACAACTGAAGCGTTCATTGAAGAGTTTCATAGGCTAGCATTCATTGTTCCAGACATGTTAGAATCCATATTGGTGATGCTATTTTATGAAGGATTGAAATATCCCTTGCATGGATGGGTCAAAAATTTTAAGCCTAATACACTCCAGGATGCAATTTGGAGGACTAGGGACTTATAGGGGGAAACTTCCAAAATCAAATTCATTCCAAGGCCATCGATTTCCCAAAGGGGAAAGGATCAAAGGATTGCAGACAAAGGAAAGGGAAAATTGGATGAAGCTACCAGAAGGGAATTTAGAAGGAAAAAATTATGCTATACTTGTAAAGAACCATGGGAACTAGGGCACAGATGCATGGGGAAGGGAAATATCCACTACATTGAGTTTCTATATGATAGTGAGGATGAAGATGATGTGGGGAATATTCAAAACATAGAAGCAACCCGAACAGAAGAGGAGCCAATGCATGGGGAATAAGAGGAAGAGCCAATGTGCAAGCAAGCAAGATTTAAGAAGGTCGTCATTGACTCCATCAGTGGGTTACCAAAATTCAGCACTTTCAGGATGAGAAGAGTCCTCCAAGGGAAAAGGGTCACTGTACTTATTGATGGTGGGGCGTCCCACAAATTTTTTTATGCTTCCTTGGTGAATATAAGACACCTCCCTACTGTTGAGTTTGAGGGATTCTTATTAGAGGTAGAAGGAGGACGCACCATGCGATGTGACATACTTATTCCACAGACGAGTCTTATCTTGGGCAGGTATAATTTGGCATGAGATTTTTATGTGATGGACCTACCAGAAACCAATGCTATACTAGGAGTTCAGTGGATTAGAACCTTGGTTCCTATCACTACAAGATACAAACTATAAAGATTTCCTTCAATTATTAAGAAATAAAGAGGGTAACATTGAAAGGAATGACAGAGAATGCTCCTAGGGTGGTCTCAGCAAAGTGCAAGGAGGATTTATTTAGGCGTGAGGATGTGGCATATGTAGTAGAATGTTTAGTCTCAGTCCAAACCACTCAGGAGGGGTGCCAACATTATTCACAGGACATACAAAGGATACTTGGAAAGAATGAGAAGGTTTTTGTACAAATTCCTCTAGGGAAACCACTGGATAGGGGTTTTGAGCACACCATAGAGCTAGAGGAAGGATCTAAGATGATTATCACCACACCTCACCGACACCCAAAAAGGTTTAAAGATGAAATTGAGAAAGCAATCAAAGAGTTGTTGGACATGGGACACATTAGGCATAGCTCAATCCCATTTGCATCTTGAGTTGTATTGGTTAAGAATAAATATGGTACAATGAGGATGTGCATTGACTATAGGGAACTAAACAAGAAAACCATTAAAAACAGGTATCCAATTCCTAAGATTGATGAATTATTATATGAGCTCCATGGCGTAGTTTATTTTTTGAAGATTGATCTCCGCTCGGGATACCATCAGATTTAGGTGAGAGAACAAGACATATGCAAGATGGCCTTCATGTGCCATTATGGTCATTATGAGTTCTTATTTATTCCCTTTTGGATAACTAACACACCAGCTACATTCCAATATTGCATGAATCACATTTTCAACAAACAATTGAGGAAGTATCTATTGTTTTTCTTTGTTGATCTTCTGATCTATAGAAAAACTTGGGAGGATCACCTCAAGCATATGGATAAAAAATTTAGCATCATGGAGGAACAATCTTTGTATTCCAAAGAATCTAAATGTGAATTTGGAATGATAGAAGTCTTATACTTGGGACACATTATTGGGAAAAAAGGGGTATAGGCTCATCAAGAGAAAAATAAAACCATTTTGGATTGGAAAACATCCAAAACAATCATAGAGATCCTGGGATTCCTTGGCATTTTCACCTACTATAGGAGATTTGTTAAGGGATTTTCACAGCTTTGTGCACCTTTGATTGATCTAACCAGGAAGGGTGTGTTTAAGTGGACAGAAGCAACATAATTTTTTTTTGATAGAATGAAGAAGGTCATGAGCTTGTGCCCATTCTTAGCATTACCATATTTTTCCCAACCATTTATACTAGAGTGTGACACATCATGAGAAGGAATTGGGTTTTTCCTCATGCAGAACATGTATCCTATTGCTTTTGAAAGTAGAAAAATCCGAGGACCCGAGTTGTTGTATACCATATATGATAAGGAGATGTTATCTATCATGCATGCGCTAGCTAAGTTCGGGAAATACTTGGTTGGAGCCAATTTTATAGTCAAAATCGATCACAACAGCCTCAAATACTTTTTGGAGAAAAAATACCTCAATGAAAGACAATGAAAATTGGTGAGAAAAATCCAGGCCTATGATTTTGACATAGAGTTTGTAAAAGGGAAAAATAATGTTTTAGAAGATTCCTTGTCTAGGAGACCTTCAACTTACGCTATGTTCAAGACATCAGTTGAGTGGAAATCACATATTTTGGTAGAGTACTCCAAAAATAAGTTGTGTGTGAACTAATGGATAGAAAAATTCAAGACAATCGATTTTGTATTTTGGATGACCTTATCTACTATAAGGGAAGGATTTGTGTTGTACCAGAATCTAAATTCAAGGGGAAGGTGCTTAGCGAATTCCATGATTCACCACTGGCAGGACACCAAGGGTTTCTCAAGAATTACAAGCAGATCAGAGAGAGGTTTGCGTGGAAGGGCCTCAAGGAGGATGTTATATGCTATGTTAGAGAATGCACAACTTGTCAGTAGAACAAGGTTGAACATAATCATCCAACAGGTTTGTTGCGGCCACTTCCCATTTCAACATATAAATGGGAGAGCATATCCATGGATTTCATCATCGAGTTTCCTAAGTTGCAGGGAAAGGATGGAATTTTTGTAGTTTTGGATTGCTTGAAAAAGTTTGCACATTTATTTTCCATATCCATGGAGTATAGAACGTCTTAGGTAGTAGAATTGATTTTCATAGAAGTCTTCAGATTGCATGGCTATCCAAGAATATTGTGAGTGAAAAGTATAGAAGGTTCATGCAGACTTTTTGGAAAGAGTTGTTTAGGATCGTTGACACCGATTTGACACCTAGTATGAGCTATCACCCACAAACTAGTGGAAAAACATAAATAGTAAATAAATGGCTGGAATGGTACCTCAAGAATTATGTGGCAAGATAGCAGAAAACATGGGTCAAGTGGCTTCAATTGGAGGAATATTTTTATAACACTACCCATCACAGGTCCATTGGTATGACACCCTTCAAGGCACTATATGGATATGATTCACTCAACTTCATGGATATTGTGCTTGGCGACAATAGGGCTCCTATGGCTAAGGACTGGATACAAGAAAGTTTAGAGATACTTAAAGAGCTTAAAGATCATTTGTAGAGGGCTCAAAACCAACAAAAATTTTATGCAGATAAAAACATAGTGGAGCACATATTTAAGGTAGGGGACTTGGTCTATTTAAGGCTACAACCATATCGCCAATCATCTATCAAGAAAAATAGCATGGAAAAACTCAAGCCTCGTTTCTATGGGCCCTGTTAGTGTCCTTATTTTCAAGGTATGGTCATAGGTGTGTTAATAATTTTCAAAGCCATGCTTTGGTCTTGGGAAGACCAATGAATTCCTATTTTGAATCATTAACTGTGTGATAGTTAGGAATGAGATTAAGATTGTTTCCATAAGTTTTGATATGGTATGTCATAAAATATTCAAGTTATAAGTCAAAGTTCTAGGGGAAGAGTTTCAAATGGTATCATGGATCATAATGACAAGTTATGAGAAATATGGAGCCATCATAATTCATCATGTTGTATGTTCTAATACTCGAAAGTGGTTTTGATATTTGGCTTGTAAAGGATCACATGTTGTGTAAGTTCGTTGCACAAATATTGGCGCTACCCAAACTGTCAAATAATTTCAACGGTCTAATCAAGCTTTCAAATCGGGTTTTCTTGACATATGAAATTCTATTTCCCTCCCATTTTTTCCATGAAAAGGATCTCTTTCATCAGTTACATTCCTCTTCCATAGCATATTTTAGAAGAATCATGCGCTACGCAAGTTCTGATTCATCCTCTACGCAAGCTATGTTTCATCCACTACGCAAGTTTTAATTCATCCTCTACACAAGCTTTGTTTCATCCGCTACACAAGTTTTGTTCATCACGCTAGGAATCACCTGTCCTGCATAATTTGCATACTAAGGAGGTCTTGTTTCTTACCAGATAACATTTTGAGTTAATATGATATGAGATTAAAGGACTAGATTTTCCTTGGTGAGTTCCTTTGATCCCATTTCTTGTAAACTCTAGCTCTATTTCTCGCTATGTAAAGTTACATGCCTTAACCCTAGCTATCAACTTATTTTTCTCCATAGTCACAGTGTGTTCAACATATATCTGTAGGATGACAACTCAAGGGAAGAAGAAATATAATAAGGGAGGGAGCGTTATAATATTTGAGCCACAAAACTTGCAATTAGTAAACTTTGATCCAACAATTAGGGTTTCTTTTGAGCAAGCTAGATGCATGGGGTTTTGTGAGAAAATGCAGGGGTATAATGTGCAGCTGACAAATGATTTTTCCCTCAACTTCAATGGCGTCCAAACATAGTTTTTTTATCTCACTTTCCAAGTGTCAGAGGAGACAATAGTTGTTGCAACTGAAATTCTAGATCAAGGGGAGAAATGGTTCAAAGGTATGCCCCTTGATTCCATCTTCTACATTGATTTCTTGAAGCCTAAGTATGAAAAACAGAGTTTTGGTACTACCATTCCAAGATATTTCATATTGAAACACTATGAAAAGATATTAAGAGTGATTCAAAAATATGTCACCTACGAGGGCAGGTTTGAAAGGGTACATTAGTACTATATTAGGATTTTAATGCATTTCATGGGGACAAGACCCTTCAAATTTACCATTTTACCTATAAAGAAGCCTAGGTAAAATTTCAAATAGAGTGCAGGCTAAGGCTGACCAGGTTAAATCCAGTTTGTTTCATTTCTCTTTGGTGAAATTACTGGTGTTGGACGAACTTAAGAAGTTGAACAGAGATTGGGATTATTTCCTAGCTTCAGTAAGAATTTCTTTAGATCCCAAAGGAGACAGTCCCCTATCAGCTGAAAAAAACATATCCTTTAGTCCTCGAGGAGTCTAATATGAGGGAGAAAAGGTATGCAGAACAGGACCATGGGAAAGGAAAAGAAGTTGAAGGTAGGTCACCAAGTCAACAAGCTAATAAGAAAGGAAAAAAATTACACTTTGCAGATGAGGTTGCTGAAACACCAAAAATTAGCAATCCAATTACAAGATCAGCAACCAAAAGATTACCTGCCCTGCACACACAATAAGTTGAACATACAACTCAAGGTATTGGTAAACATCAGTTTCAGTCAGGTGAAAAGGATGAAAAAATTGGAGAATTGAAAGAACAACTTAAGAAAGCTCATCATGCCATAACATGGTTCCATTATGAAAATAGGGAGATGAAGAAGAAGTTTGTTTAAAGGGTTTCTATCATTTCAACACCAAAAGAGGTATCAATGTCAAAGACATAATCAACACCAAAAATTCCACAAATTTCTAAGGAAAAAGGTAAAGAGAGAGTAGTTGAGCAGAGTCCTAAAACAATGGAGATTCCCAAGCCTACAACTCCTTTGACAAGATCTTCAGCTAGAAAAGTGATTTCAGGACACAAGCCTATAGAAGAAACACATGCACAGGACCAGTCCATAGAAATTGAAAAGATCCATACCTCACCTGGAGAAGGTGAGAGAAATTTCAAAAGGATCAACAAACAATTAAGAGAAGCACATGATTTGATCATTCAACTTAGGGAAGAGAACATAACAACAACAAAAAAATTTGATAAACACCTTCATGAGTGTGGACCAAACATCTCCAATGCCTATGTATCTATTTCCAGTGCCCAGTGAAAGTTAAGAAGAAATTCACTTTTGCATAGGCAAGTGAAGAATCTGAAAAGACATAATTTGTCATTAAGGAAAGAAAATAGGACTCTGAAACTAAGGATGAAACAAACAAAAGTTGATGATGAAGCTAGGGGAAAGTTAGACCTACTTGCAGAGGTGGCTGAAATATAGAATTAATGATTTCATAGTTTTGTATTTTTTATCTGTAAAGGGTTAATATGTTTTGAGTATGTGTCTAGAAAAGAACACTTCACAGAACTTCCATAGCGATCTCATGCTATGCAAGTGATATAAGTATATATTTGATGAAGAAATGGAGGGTAATGTTTGTTGGGATGATAGAATGGTCAGTGATAGCCTCCATAGACCTTGTAGTTACCAACTATGTGAATATAACTGAATAAAAACACTCGTTGTGTAAGCTCGATATGCAACTATTGTAGCTTATAGTTACACAGCGAGCTGCAGCAGATTGCTTCACAAACATGCCAGGGAGCCTAGTCATCATTCAAATCAGCCCCAAATTCATCTCCAGCTATACTAAGTGACTCACATTAGTCCTAGAGTTCGAGAGCATGATGAAGACTATTGTTTTTTGAAAATATTCTTATGTAATTAATATGGTCAAAACAAACTTCTATTTTTAGCGCATAGTTTGAGTTTGTTCCTATTTTAGTGTAACTAGATCCAAAAATGAAGGAAGGTGGTTAAAGTTTGACTTCCTTATCTTAGGGATGGATTGTGCCTTTATATTGGATCATTCGGAATGTACAAAGGGTTGGCATAAGCGTAGAAGACATTTTGTAATCTTTCTGAAGTTTAATGAAATTATAGTGCAAAAGTATAGTGTTATTAGTACTAGAGATTCTTGTGGTGGTGATATGAAGTGTGTGTTTCTCTCTCATATATGTATTTCTTGTTTTATTTTCTCATTTCATCTGCAACCTTTATATACTTGAATTGGAAAGCTAATGACCTGGAATTCATTTTATATTGATGCTTTATATTCAAGCAATTTTAAGTATTGTTATCTCTTCTTAAGTCAATCAAAATTCATCCTAGTTGGTGCTCTGAATGTAGATATTTGTTTTCTCTTTCTTCCATTATACAACAACAATATTTTAACTGAAATATTATCACCTACCTAGCCTCTGCTTCTTTGATAGTTCTACCCACCAGTCACTGATAGTTCCATTTTCTTCAAAGTTGACTCCATTTCCCAATAGATTGTTCTTCCTTCCTGCCAGCAAAATTTATAAATCTCTTTATCTAATCAAAGACCTAGCCATTGATCCTTAAGAGAAAAATTATCTTTCAGAGACCAAGTGACAAGAGAGATACCTCTCTGAACTGAAAGGGCTAGTTTTAGTTCTAAAGTGATTTTTTGGTTACCTTTGTGATTTGCTTCCTCAGGCAAGCAATTTACACAGTGCTAATAATCCCTACAGGGAGAGTAGAAGGATTGGATAAGTAGCATTTGAGGTTGAATTTCCACCAGGGAGTAAAATCCATAATGTATTCCATGTGTCATGCTTGAAGAAGGAATTAGGCCAACATGTGACCGTCATTGAGGAGATACCACCACTTGACGAAAAGGTCCAACTGATTCTAATTCTTGAAGACATATTAGAAGTTAGAGAGAAGAGGTTGAGGAACAAGAGCTTCAAAGAATATATGATTAAGTGGAAAATTTACCAATTGAGAACACTTCTTGGGAAGGTGAACAAGGCTTGCAACATTTAGAATCAGAATTGCTTGTGGGAAAGAAATTTCAACTAGGGGGGACTGTAATATCCCCTTCCATATGACCAAGGAACTTGAAGAATTAGTAGCCTAGTTGTTCCCCCTGGGATATAGTCTCATCCAAATGGGGACTAAGGTGGGAGAAATATTTCACTAAAGAACTAAAGTCAAATTAGGAAAAAATGGCATTGGAAAATAAGGAGATATAATTTAAATGGATAATGTGAGATAATTAAAGAAAAGGCTTTAGAAAGCCAATCAATAATATAAGTGAGGAATTATAAGTTGGAGTATAAAAGAGGATGAGGATGCCTCACTTCATCATTCTTTATCATTTTTCACTTGCAACTTTGAACTCAAGTAGCTTGAGCGTTTTGAGGGTTTTGACTAAACAAACCCTGAAGACTAGCACGGAGGTGAAAGATCCCTCTTTTCATGCTCCAAGCTTGGACAAGGTTGTGAAATATTCCACCCTTGCCATTATATTCAATTCATATCTATTTTAGCTATTATTTGTGAGGAGGGGCTTACTATTGGAGGATTTTTTTACAGGAAGGGTGCATTGTCCAAGCTAAGGAAGTTTGATTTGGGTTCTACAGGTGGGATCATGAAGAGATCTAGTCTTAAATGCATTTTCCATACCTGGAGCGACTCTTCTTGACATTCTTCAAGGTTTTTCTCCTTTAATAGTTATTATAATCATAGTTGGGTTTGAATACTGAAGAGGGGTGCACTTGGGGTTAGAGATATATTGTTTGGTGGTTAGATATTGCATCTTTGGCAAGGGAGATTCATTGCATGAGCCAACCATACTCTTCCTTATAGGAGATCAGAATTTTCATGGGGTTTTGAGGCTAGATATGAATGGATCAAATCTTTATGGGTTGCAACAACCATAAGTAGGGCCTCAAGGAGGATGTTATACACTATGTTAGAGAATGCGCAACTTGTCAACAGAACAAGGTTGAGCATACTCATCCGACAGGTTTGTTTCATCCACTTCCCATTCCAACATATAAATGGGAGAGCATATCCATGGATTTCAGCACCGGGTTGCCTAAGGTGCTGGGAAAGGATGGAATTTTTGTAGTTTTGGATCTCTTGACAAAGTTTGTACATTTATTTTCCATATCCATGGAGTATAGCGCATCTCAGGTAGCATAATTTTTTCTTAGAGAAATCTTCAGATGCATGGCTTAACCAAGAATATTGTGAGTGACATGGATAGAAGTTTCATGAGAACTTTTTGGAAAGAGTTGTTTAGGATTGTTGTCACTGATTTGACATCTAGTATGAGTTATCACCCATAGACTGATGGAAAAATAGAAATAGTAAATAAATGGGTGGAAGGGTACCTCAAAAATTATGTGGCAGGAAAACAGAAAGCATGAGTCAAGTGTCTTCATTTGGTGGAATATCATTATAAAATTACCCATCACAGGTCCATTGGCATGACGCCCTTCAAAGCACTATATGGCTATGATTCACTCACCTTCATGGAGATTTCACTTGGGGACAACATAGATCTTATGGCTAAGGAATGGATACAAGAAATTCAGGAGATACTTAAAGAGATTAAAGATCATTTGTAGAGGGCTCAAAACCATCAAAAGGTCTATGCAGATAAAAACAGAGTGGAGCATAGCTTTGAGGTAGGGGACTTGGTCTATTTGAGGCTACATCCATATCGCCAGTCATCTATCAAGAAAAATAGCATGGAGAAACTCAAGCCTCGCTTCTATGGGCCCTAGAGGGTGAGTAGATGGATTGGAGAAGTAGCATATGAGGTTGAATTTCCACCAGAGAGTAAAATCCATAATGTATTCCATGTTTCATGCTTGAAGAAGGCATTAGGCCAACAGGTGACTATCACTGAGGAGCTAGCACCACTTGACGAGATACCACCACTTAATGAAGAGGGCCAACTGATTCTAATTCCTGAAGACGTATTGGAAGTTAGAGAGAAGAGGTTGAGGAACAAGAGCATCAAAGAATATATTATTAAGTGGAAAAATTTACCAATTGAGGACACTTCTTGGGAAAGTGAACAAGGCTTGCAACATTTAGAATCACAATTTCTTGTGGGCAAGCAATTTCAAGTTGGGGAGACTGTAAGATCCCCTTCCATATGACCAAGGCACTTGAAGACTTAGTATCCTAGTTGTTCCCCCTAGGATATAGTCTCATCCAAATGGGGACTAAGGTGGGTGAAATATGTTACTAAAGAACTAAAGTCAAATTAGGAAAAAGTGGCATTGGCAAATAAGGAGATATAAGTTAAATAGATAATGTGACATAATTAAAGAAAAGAATTTAGAAAGATAATCAGTAATTTATAAGTGAGGAATTATAAGTTGTGGTATGAAAGAGGATGGGGACGCCTCACTTCCTCATTCTTGATCATTTTTCACTTGCAACTTTGAGCTCTGGCAACTTGAACGTTTTGAGGGTTTTGACAAAACAAACCCTAGAGATCATCACAGAGGTGAAATATCCCTCTTTTCCTAGTCCAAGATTAGCCAAGGTGGTGAAATATTCCACCCTCATCATTTTATTCAGTTCATATCTATTTCAGCTATTATATGTGAGGAGGGGTGTACTGTTGGAGATTTTTTTACAGGAAGGGTCCACTGTCCAAGCTAAGGAAGTTTGATTTGGGTTATATAGGTGGGATCTTGAAGAGATATAGTCTTGCATGCATTTTCCATACATGGAGAAAATCTTCTTGACATTCTTTGGGGTTTTTCTCCTTCAATAATTATTATAATCAGAGCTAGGCGTGAATACTGAAGGGGCGCACTTGGGGTTAGAGATCTATTGTTTGGTAGTTAGATCTTGCATCTTTAGCAAGGGATATTCATCGCATGAGCCAACCATACTCTTCCTTACAAGAGATCAACATTTTCATGGGGTTTTGAGGCTAGATATGAAGATATCGAATCTCTATGGGTCTCTACAACCATAAGTAGGGCCTCAAGGAGGATGTTATACACTATGTTAGAGAATGCACAACTTGTTAGCAGAATAAGGTTGAGCATACTCATTCGGTAGGTTTGTTGCAGGAAATTACCATTTTAGCATATAAATGGGAGAGAATATCCATGGATTTCATCTCCGAGTTCCCGAAGGTGCAAGGAAAGGATGGAATTTTTGTAGTTTTGGATCTCTTGACAAAGTTTGCACATTTCTTTGCCATATCCATGGAGTATAGCGTGTCCCAGGTAGAGAAATTGTTTTTCATAGAAGTCTTCATATTGCATGGCTTACCCAAGAATATTGTGAGTGAAAGGAATAATAGGTTCATGAGAACTTTTTGGCAAGAGTTGTTTAGCATTGTTGGCACTGCATTGACACCTAGTACGAGCTATCACCCACAGACTGATGGAAAAAAAATAAATAGTAAATAAATGGGTGGAAGGGTACCTTAGGAATTATGTGGTAGGACAACATAAAGCATGGGTCAAGTGGCTTCATTTGGGGGAATATTTTTATAACACTACCCATCACAGGTCAATTGGCATGACGCCCTTCAAGGCACTATATGGCTATGATTCACTCACTCTCATGGATATTTCACTTGGGGACAACAAGGCTCCTATGGATAAGGACTCGATACAAGAAAGTCAGGAGATACTTAAAGAGATTAAAGATCATTTGCAGAGGACTCAAAACTATCAAAAGGTCAATACAGATAAAAACAAAGTGGAGCACAACTTTGAGGTAGGGGACTTGGTCTATTTGAGGCTACATCCATATCATCAGTCATCTATCAAGAAAAATAGAGTGGAGAAACTCAAGCCTCATTTATATGGGCCCTACAAGGTGAGTAGAAGGATTGGAGAAGTAGCATATGAAGTTGAATTACCACCGGGGAGTAAAATCCATAATGTATTCCATGTGTCATGCTTGAAGAAGGCATTAGGAAAGTAGGTGATCATCACTAAGGATATACCACCACTTGATGAAGAGGGCCAACTGATTCTATTTCTCGAAGACATATCGGAATTTTGAGAGAAGAGGTTGAGGAACAACAACATCAAAAAATATATGATTAAGTGGAAAAAATTACCAATTGAGGATGCTTATTGGGAAGGTGAACAAGGCTTGCAACATTTAGAATCAGAATTGCTTCTAGGAAAGCAATTTAAAGCATGGGAGATTGTAATATCCCCTTCCTTATGACCAAGGCACTTGAAGACTTAGTAGCCTAGTTGTCCCCCCTAGGCTATAGTAGTCTCATCCAAATTGGGACTAAGGTGGGTGAAATATGTCACTAAAGAACTAAAGTCAAATTAGGAAAAAGTGACATTGGAAAATAAGGAGATATAAGTTAAATGGATAATGTGAGATAATTAAAGAAAATATTTTAGAAAGTATTGACAATCCAGAATGACCCGCTCAATCAGATGAGGGAAAATTCCCTATGGCATGTCCCAAGTAGACCCACTCTTGTTTGGGGTAGTGCTTCCGACTAGATTTTGTCTTGGTCACCAACTAACTAAAATAATAACTAAATATGAATCTGAGAACCGAAGGTTCTCAAATGAATTAATATATATATATATATATATATAGTAAATCCGACTAACTAAAGTTAAGCTAAGGTGTATTATTATTATTCTAAAATGCATTTTCTAACTAATTCTAAACTAACCTATCATGATCAGGAGAAAACTAACCAAACAAATGAATACAATGAAATATATGTATTACTTGCATAGAATAAATTCATAACACAAGTAATATACAAGTTTAATAGAATAATTGGTTAGAATCAAGGAATTTATTAGTTAACAATATTACGTTATCGTTGTACACATTCTGAAAATCATGGCAACTGTGAACTGGAAACATTAATTCAGAAGTAATTCATCAACCAATATTCACAAACTATAGTAAGAGAGATGCATAAATAGAATAGTCACATTCATACACATCAACACCATAATCTCCAACTAAAAATGTCTCTTTGTTCAAATTAACTTGCAGTAGAAATATTGTCTTGCTATATTCTGAAACCAAAATCCCTTTCAAATGGACAGTGTCCTCTATTTATAGTGAGGGGAGAATGTTTACAATTGTTCTCCTTTACAATCATGAAATTAGGGTCGTTTCACAAAAAGGGACTCTTCGTATTCTGAATTCAAAATTGAGATTACAATACCCAAATAAAGTAACATCTAGAGGGAACTATGGAATTTGTAATCATGAACTACAATGTTTCTATAGTTGATCTTGGTATTCTTTCCAAATGGAATGATCATTTAATATGATTTCAAGTTTGCTTGATTGTAATCTCTCCAAGACTGACTCTCTGTTGCAAACTTTGGCAGACACTTCTTGATATAATTGTTATGATGTGGTCTTTACAAAGAATTGGATTTTGTGGGTGAGTCGGGCAGGTTTCAACAGGTGTTCTTCAATTGATTTTTCTTCAAATAGGCTTAGATTCCGGATGTTCACCTGGTTGGATTTCTTTTGGTCCTTCACCTCAACCATTCTGGCACTGGCAGGTCATTTCATAGATGGACTGCAATGGTTGTACATCTGCCTCTTCGATGAGATCATTTTCATCTTTCCACAGTTTTGCGCAAGTGTCGGATGTTTCTCCTTGGGTGGAGCGAGAACTCATGAAGAGAGGCTTTCCAGTGTCATAGAGCATATGGTATATAAGTCTTTACCTCTTTGAATATATTGGCAGTGTGGTAGGTGGGGGTTGGTCCATATCCTCCCAACCAAGCATCTCCTCTAAGGCTTCGCTCGCTTCCTGATACCTTTCTTGATTCTCTATAAATGTGTTATGCAGCCTGAGTTGTTCATGTCGCTCAGCCTGTATGCTACTTAGTAGATCAAGGAGATCATTCTTTTCTGTTGCTAATTTTTCACTTAATTCCAGTGCCTATGACTTGATGGATTCCATAGTGCATGTCAAGCCTCTGGTCTCTTCTAGGGTTGTGTTGAGTTTCTACTTATTCGCCTCTAACTCATTTATATGGGTGTCCCACTGCATTTTCATCCGCTTCTCAAATTCTATATTCATCTAGTCTCTTTGTGCTTGTAGGGATCTGTTCATCTTCTCTGAATTGAGACTCTCAACTGCTTTTACAACCTCCTGGACATATATGATGAATTTCTCCTTTACAACTTTTAACTTTGTCTCCAATTCGACTACTCTATTCTTGGTAGTGTTGAGGGAATTAGTTACCTCAAGGACAAATGAGGCATTTAACCCTGCAAAAGTGTTGAGTCCTGAAGCTGATTGGACCGCATTCTCTTTTGGGTCAGGACCTACTATCCACTCTAATACTCTCCCTACAAATGATTTTAACTTGATGTCTTCTCCTCTCTTTCTATTGGCCGACATTTTATCGATACCTCTTGTCATGTTATCAAAGTAGTAGTCTCCAATAGCTACTATAGAGCCTTCAAAATTCAGGGCTTGGGAAGAGAGGGAGGAATCTCTTGGAATGGTTCTTATGGGAATGTATTATGAAGGAGGTATGTTCACAATGCTCAGGGTGGGCGTTGACATAGTGCTAGATGTCTGGCTTAAATTATGCTTCAATAGCTCATCTCATTTCTTCTTAGCTTCAACCTCATCGGCTAATCGTTTTGCCTTTGCCTCGTTAACCAATTTCTTGTCTTGTGCTTCATCCGATAACCTCTTGGCTTCTTCTTCTTCAACCAACCTTTTGTATTCTTCTTCTTTTTTATTTTGGAGTGCATCCCAGTGTGCTAGGCGCTCATGTTCTTTTACGTTCTTCTCCTCAACTTGTCTCTTTTTATAATCTTTCTCTGCTTGGAGCCTTTTCTATTCAAGAAAATCTTATTTCTTGGTTTTGTCCTACTCTTTGGTGATGTCAGTATCCTAAACGCACTAAAGAAACCTCTAGAATTGGTTTAAATTTACCTTCTTGATCTATTCTTGTTCAATTTCAAGCTCTCACTTGGCAGCTTTATGGGGCAATTGGTGTAGGACTTCATCCTAAGAGAGTGTTCCCTTAAAATTATCTTCCTTGAAATTGACAACATGGATATTGGGATGGGTGAGGATGACAGACCTGACATGGTTGATTTCCAACTCGTGGGGGCCATGGCCTTTAGGATCTCCCAGGAACAGGGTTAGCTCCTGTAGGGCCTCTGCTTCTTTCATTGCATGTTGACCATTGGAATTAGTGTAGCTTCCAATGTGGATAGGGAAATTTGGATAAAAAAAAAAATTATTGGTTTGCAATAGTGCAGTAACCCCTAACCCCATGGTTTGGTACACAATTTACCTTATCAAAAAATGGTCTTGGAAAAAGTATGGAAAAAGGTGTGGGGATCTGGTGGTCCATTACACCCTGATATATGAGTAATACTTATAGAGGAACCATTCGGCTACCCCTTTCATCCCATTCCTGGAATCAAAGGAGATTTTATGTCTGGGGAAACCAAACAGGATGGAGTCCAGAGGGAAAATAAATAAATTACATATATCATAAAAGGTTGTTTGTAATTACGCTCCATAATTGAGAGCAATATACATGGATGGGAGTTTGATTTCAGTCCCAGTTCCACCCTAGCTTGGGAAATTGTACAGAGGAACAAATGACATCGAACTTGTAGGCTGACATATAAAAACAAGGTTTCTTCATACCTGCGAGATTCTTTGCGTGAAAACATATGTTGAAAATTGAGATATCTTCCTAGTTGAATATTTGTCCCGTTCTAACGATGGTGTGTTCCAAAGGCATCCATTCAGTTTCAAAATGTGTGCTCTTTTATTTTCCAAATAGGCGGCAGAGAATGGATACCGACAACTTGTAGGGATTTTTGAGCCTATGGGCAGGAACTAATTTCTGGCCTTGTTTGAGGGTTTCATCTTTGTCTACCCACCATTGCTTCATCTGCTTCACTGGTCCTTTGCTTACTTGGGAAAACCCTTTTAAGAATGGTTTGTTTAGAGATAATGTTTGGGTGGGAAGATGATATCTAGAGCTGATGTCTTTAGTTATAAGGGATGATGCATGCTTCCCTTGTTTTCTCACAATGTTCATTGTAGTGGCATCAAATTTTTTGGGGCACCATTGTGTTGCCTTGTTGTATGGGAAAATTTGTGGTCGGGGAGCTACTTGATGGATACTGGTTCTTGGGATTTTCTTGTACACTTCCAAATCCTCGTCATCCATGGGGAAATATGTAGTATTGAAGATCCTGTAGATTTCTTCATAACTAGGGAAATGGTCTTCACTAGTGTGATGATTAGTGTCGGTCACTAAATATTCAATTGGCCGAGATGATGGTTCAGGGCTTGTAACACTCTGGAAGTAAATTGAACCCTTCGAACTTTTGGGGTTCTAGCTTGCCATGATGGATTACCAAATTGTCTTGTAATAACATGTTAAAACGAGTATCAACTTAATTAAATAGAACATGTTAACTCTAACAACAAAAGGATGATTAAACAATAGAAATGGGTTACCCATAATCAAGCGATTGTAGTAATAATGTAGTAGCACTCAATAAAAACATGAATCAAGATAAAACAAATGCTTTGCAAACTTATGACGTAATATGTGTTTGAATACGAGATTTTTTATAGCTCATAACACATATCAAACTAACACCATGGTGCCAAAACTTGGGTGTGTATGAGAATCTTACTATACATGGTCTTAATTTCTGTGGTTAATGCCCATTATCTTTGTCATTAATGTTCATTAAGGTTGATGGATGCTTGGATTCATGCATCAGAGGTTGTGTCAGGTTGAGCTTAAAATAAGACCATTATTGGAGTCACACATTCAGAGAGGGAGGGATCGTGGAATGATTCGAGCTCCAAAGAGAAGGGTATCGAAAGCATATTCTCTTATATTTGGAAAAGCATTTCGACCTGACCCGAAAACCAATAGACAACGTTATGGGAGGAGGTGGGACCCGTCGGGGTCTTGGCATTGGAGGTAGTCAGGGTGAGGTTCACACTAAACCCCAAAGGAAAGGTAGCACAAGAATATTCACTTTTCTAGAAAGGTGCGCTGAGCGTATTTCTTGTAAGACTTTGAAACATAGCCGTTAGAGATTTAAAGGATGAGGAAATGTTCAAAATCCAACGAAGACGGTATCGAAAGAATATTCCTTAAGTTTGGGGGAATGTGCGGGACATGCATGTGGGAAAGTTTGAGAAGCTATCGAAGTTTTAGCTTCGGAGTTCGAGAGGATGGGGCATGAAATGGACTCCGACGAGAATGGTATCAAAGGGATATTCCTTCGATACCTTAGAAAAGATGTCGAGTCCCGAAATAAATAAAGGCAACTTGTTGAAGATCGATAAACTGCGAAGTCAAGGGTCCAATCTTAGGATGCCATTTGGGGAGGTGGAAATTTGACAGGTCGTACTGACTTGGGGAGACGATATAGGTTGGGCTTGAATCTAATAATAAAATGGGTTCCACGAAGCAAATGTAGTGGATGCATCGGAGTTATCGGAGTGCAATGATCAAAGTTTTGGTTGACGCGTGGAGTGAAAAACTCCAACGGAATTGATCCCAAATCAATTATGAAATAATCTTGTATTGCCTTAGTGAAGCAGGAATGAATTCCTTGTAAGGGAGAAATTAGGTGCAAAAGGGAAATAAAAACAAGGGACCCATAAAAATTAAAAATGTGGGTTGTTGTGGGAGGTGAGCCACAACAAATGGTGACTTACTAGGAAGAACTAATTATCTCTGAGTTGAAAAAGAGAGAGATACTTCAACCGGATTTAAAGAGAAATTTACCTTATAATAGTCCATTCAATATTCATCTTAAGGACCCCACATCCAATGGCTTGAGGGAGAGATATAGAGAGAGCTCGCTACCAATGATATTCCACATAATTCAAGTGAGTGTTAATGGGAAACTTCATACATCCACAGTGAAACATTAAGAGTGACACCACAGAGGAACGTTCATGAACTGTTATAGACCAAAGTGTTTTCCTCGCCTCTCTTTCTTGACATTGCTTCAATTCCAATGAGTGTCCATAGCCCCGACGAAGATGCCTTGGTATCATACAAGCATGGCCTCATTGCCAGTGAGCATCCATATCCCCGATGGGTTTACTTGTACTTCCCATGCTTTTAGTAGCATTTTCAACTTCCTTTGATTATGATTTTTATATCCACATTTTAGATATTAAATTTGTATATTGTTGTTGCAACATAGGTGAATATTAGTAGGGAGCGGGGTGATACAAGAGTTACTTTGATTTGCTAGTCTCAGTTGACAATTTATTCTCGTGGGTCTGTAAACAAGAATCACATATGTGTTTTAGAATAAGGGATTAATGGGAAGAGACACTGGAGTTATGTGGAAGACATTGAATTCAATACATTTCAAGAAACTTTAATGGAACACCAACAAGCCATGAGGGTGGTCACATAAGAGAGGATAACTGATGGAAACCATTAAAAGGTATGGAATTTGAAGGTTAGAAGTTTTCTTTTGGTACAGATGAACAAGTTCCTCTTTTCAGTGTTATCATTGTTCATGAAGATAGACGTTGATCTCAGATCAGCTCGACAACCTCAATATGGAAAGGCACTCATGGGACAAGGAACTTATAAAGGTGGAAAGGTACTCATGGGACAAGGCAGTTACAAAGGTCCAATAGTCTTGGGTCCTTGTTGTGAAAGAAAAGGCTATTCCAAAGAAACAAACAGTGGGTTATTCTAAACCAAAGGGTGAAAAAAAAGAAGAAACAAATTCAAGCAACGACAGGACTATTGAAGTGAAACATCAATAGAAAACGAAAAGAAAGAAACTAAGAAAAACTACTATGTACAAAGCTACATCACCATCGGTGATTAGGAGAAGTAATTTTTTAGGATTTGGCCATTGAAATGGAGTTCCTCCTCATCTCCCTATAATGTTTTGAGTCTGGAATTCCTAGGACCTATTTTCTAGTGAATCAAATAGGGTCCTAGCCATAGTTTATCAAATTTTGAGTGTTTCCCTTTAAGTTCATTAGTTTTTTCCCATTTAAGAACAAGGTCTCCTTCTTGAAATTTTTTGTTGCCTAAAACTGATTTCTCGAACCATTTTTTAATTATTTCTTGGTGGTGTGTCAGGTTCATCTTAGCTTTTTCCCTTTATTCTTCAAGTTTTAGTAGCATGTTTAAGCTTTCTTGCATTACTAGGCAATCTTCATCTTGGGAAGATTGGGTTGATTGTAAGGCAGGTAGGAAAGTATGGGTCATCAAAGTGGCTTCCTATCCATAGACCAAGAAGAGAGAGGAGTTACCAATGGATGTCTTGGGAGTTACTCTGTCAACCCAAAGAGAGTTCTAAAGAGCGAGGCACCAATTTCTTTGATTATTGTTGACAATTTTCTTCAGAATTTTGATAAGGTTATTATTAGTCAGCTCTGCCAAACCATTTCCTTGTGGGTAGTAATTCGTTGAACACTTAACCTTAATATTTCATTCTAGAGAAAATTCAGTCAATATAAGAGAAGGAAAATACTTAGCATTATCAAAGACTAAAGAGTCTGGAATTCCAAACCTAGTGATGATATGGGATTCAAGGAACGAAGTCACCTAATTTTTGTTGATGGTCTTCAAGGGGATTACATCGCTCCATCTGGTGAAATAATCAGTAGCCATCAAGATGTATTTGTGCATTTGGGATGAGTTGGGATTGATCTCTCTGATCACGTCCAACCCCCACTACTGAAAGGGGTGTTCGATGATCACAGGATGTAAGGGGAAGGCAACCTTATTTTCTCTCTTAGATGACATTTGGAACTCTTGGAATTTCATTGCATATGCATGAGAGTCCTTGAATAAAGTGGGCCAATATTATCTGGATTTGAGGATTTTGTGAGCAGTGGTGTCTCCACCATAGTTTCCACTGGCTGGTCCATCGTGGAGTTCGGAAAAGAACTTTTATGTATCCGTCTTCTCAAGACATATTAGGAAAACACCATCATATTTTATTTTTGCATAACGTTCCTTGGATGATCTGATATTGATCGGACTTGAGTCTGAGGGCCCTTTTCTTCTTGGGTTCGAGACAATCTAGGGTTGATCCATGTGTTAAGTAATATTTCATTTTGAAAAACCATTGATCTGAATTGACCGGGATGTAATTTGTCTCTCTTGTATACAATTCTTGATCTTGAGACAACACATATTCATGTGATTCATCACTCAGTGATTTTGTGACTAGTATTCATAGCCCCTGGCCTTAGACGATTTTTGCAGGCTTAATTTCTATGTTGTATTCTTATAGAGTTGTAATCCAGTTAGCTCTCTTTTCTACAAAATCTTTTTGTACGAGTAGATTCTTGACCGCAGGGTAAGGAACAATGAATTTTGTCTTAGATTTGAACAAGAGTGGCTTGAAGTGTTTGACAGCTTTAAATACAACGTAGGATTGTTTTTCCACTTCAGGGTAGTTCAACTTTGCTCCTTGTAAGTCGTAACTCATAAAATCTATAGGGAATTCATCTCCTTCCTGGTTCTTTTGCATTAAAATAACTACGAAAGTGGAATCTGATGTGAAGGTGTAGAGGATGAACTCTCGACTAAAGTCTAGGCTTAATAATGCGGAACATTATGCTATCTATGTTTTGATCTTATCGAAAGATTTATTTTCTTTGGGTCCCCATTTGAATTCATCATTCTTTTTTATCATGTCTTGCATAGGTTTCATAGTTTCGGAAAAATTGGGGACAAATCATCTTACAAAGTTGATCCTTCCGAGGAATGACTGCATGGTTTTCTTGTTGTGAGGGGGGGGGGGGGGGGGGGAGGGGGTGGATTTTTGCAATTGCTTCAATTCTCTCAGGTTTGATTCTTATACCATGTTTGGAAACAATGAAGCCTAACATTTTTCCTCCATCAACAACAAAAACATATTTCTTAGGATTAAGAGAGATTCCATACCTTCTGCATCTATTGAATACTTTCCTCAAATGAGCTATATGATCTTTTCTATCCCTTGAAAAAATGGTAACATCATCTAGATACACCACTGTGAATTCTCCAAGTAGACCCATGAAGGCAATGTCCATGGCCCTCTGGCATGTTGCCTCGACATTGATGAGGCAAAATGACATCTTCATGTAAACATGTGTTCCCCACTTGGTTTGGAAAGTTATTTTTAGTTGATCGTCACGGGCCACTAAGACCTGGTTATAACCCGAAAAACCATCTAGAAAGAAGAGCATCTCAAATCCAGATACATACTCTAGGATTTGTTCCATCGGGGGCACATGGTAATTATCCTTCTTTGAGGCTCTATTCAGGTTTTTGAAATCAATACAAAGTCTTATATCCCCATTATTTTTTCTTACTGATATTAAGTTGGAGATCCATTGTGTATGTCTTACTGGGAAAATGATCTTGGCCGCTAGAAACTTATTCAATTCTACTTTGACCCAAGGCTGAAGGCTAGGTGCATGTTCCTCAACTTTTGTTGAAATGGTTTCACCATAGGCTTCATGGGAATTATGTGTTGTATGATCTTGGTGTCATATTGTTAGCGATATTTTTGGTTATGGGGGTAAAATGCGAAGGAATGGGTAAAAAACCCACTTGTCCTAAGTTCGGGATGCAAATGCGTCCGTGTTTAAATGGAAATCAATTCTGGACGGCAGGATTTTGCGTGCCCGGATCAACGACACACATCAGATTCCGAAGCCCCCCCGCCTTTCTACCTTTAAGAGAAAGGGGGGGGGGGTTCAGAATCCGGGGTGCATCTCTCCGATGACTAAGATCAAAGCGCCCGGATCAACGACACTCAGGCAATCCCACCCTTCACAATTGCTATGTTTTAATCAACGTGGGCCCTTCTTCCTGGTTGCCATGTGCCCCCCCATCTCCACTCTTTTTAGTCCATCTCATCAACCACCCACCACCTGCCATGTGTTCTACTCCCTTCCACGTCAGCCTCCCACTAAAAGCGTGCCCATTATTTCCCATCTTCTGCCCCCTCCGCTTAGTGCCTTCCGCCATGTGTTTTCCCCCCATAGCCTCTCTCGCACCTAGTCACCTCTTATCACACCCTCACAGTTTTTGTGCCACCACTCCCGTTATGCGCCCCATCCTTCACGTTGGCCTCCACGCCCATTCATTAGGCAGTCTAGTTAATCCAGGTGGTAGCGCGAGGGGTCGTCCATGTCCCAAAGGCGCTGAGTTGGCCGAGTCATCCTCAATCCCAAGGAAGCAGTTATTGAAGTAGTTGGTGGTGGTTAGGCATCGCCTCCGCCATAATGGGAAAGTCCGGCGACGAATTAAAGGTATGTCGATTCGCCCACGGAACTGTCAGGAGCTCGATTGCGTCTGCCATAAGTTGCACAATCATTCAGATATGGCAGCTGCAGATTGTCAGGAGCCATGCATACGCAATATGTTTAATGCAACGTCTCGGTTCTGTTGCTATTGTTGTTTTGAGTATATGTAGGTGTTTTCGCCATTTTTGTATCTATCGATGGTTGAGAAGAGCTCCCGGTTGTAAAAATTTAATGAAGCACTGGTACTCTGGTTATGTATAGACTTTTGAGACTTCTTGCCTTATGAATACCAGTTTATTTTACATCTTTGTTATACTGTGTTAGAACAACTCGGAATTGGAGGGTCCAGTCAAGTTGTAGTTGTTATAGGATGATGTTGGATAGGATCACTGTAACAGTTACGTTGTTTTAATCAGTCCTTGTGTTTTTCTCAGTGCTGAGCGACTTGGAATTGGAGGATCCAGTCAAGTCCCCTTTTCAGTTTCTTGAGACCCTGAACCAAGAGGATCTTGCATTCAGAGTCTTTCTTCTGCAGACCACTGGAAGCCTGTTTCCCAAAGTCGTTTGTCCACCCTTCTCACCAAGTCTTCCGACTATTCGCCTTTTAATCAACCCACTGGCTGAAGTTAGATCAAGACCTCTTTTGTTCCTTACATACCAGACCCGGTCCCTGACTTAGAATGATACTTCCTTGAGTCTTTACCTCCATTTTATCATCCTTTTAAAACTATCGTGACATAAACTGATGGGTGTCGGGCTCTGCTCCTGCAAGCAATCCAGGAGTGACTTCCGACGCTAACATTTATGGCACCGTTGTCGAGGACGAAGTTGAATATTTTCCCCGGGATTGAACGACAACGATCAGCTGATTCTGAAGGTGCATCAGATATCAAAACTATTGAGATTTCTACTGTGCACCTGGCAACTCCATTGTGACGACTCCACTGGAGCGAACCCACTGTTTTAATTGTGGCTTCTAGAGGCTGACATACGCGGTCACATCCATAGCTTCCTCTATCTACACCTGTAACTGATCCAGAGGTGGTTCTCAGAAGAGGAAAGAGCTCTGCGGAAGAAGTTCCCATTGCCGAAACAGGTAATACGCCATCCCCTTCTGTGAGAACTCCTTTTTCTCCTCCTCAGTTTCTCAATAGACCTCCTTCAGAGGTTTCTCATTTCTTGAATTTTGGGAGTGTTCCTGCTGACTTGAGTTCGTTAGCCTTCTCCTTGAATCCTCTCTTGTTCCCCACTCCACTTCGAGACTCATTCCCAGTAGCCCCTTCACGAACTCCTTCTCCTCCAAGTTCTCCTCCACCTAATATTCCTATGGTTGGTGCTAATCCCCCTCTGAATAGAATGGACGCCATAGTCGCTGCTAGGTATGCCCCCTTAATCCTACCCCATCCTATGAATCCTCTCCCTGCTGGAGACTACTTGAAGTACATGCTCAAGTTCACCAGGGAAGAGGACATAACTGCGGAAGAGCACCTGGCTACTTTCTACAGTTATGCAGACAACCTAAACATTGAAAATGAAGACGTCTGGATGAGAGTTTTCATCTAGAGCCTAGATGGCGAGGTGAGGAAATGGTTTAGAGGATTGGCTCACGGATCTATTGCTGGAATTGAAGCCCTGGATAATGTTTTCTTGAGGCAGTGGGGAGATAGGAAGGATTTCATGTATTACATGACAGAGTTTGGGTCTCTGAAGAAAATGGAAGGAGAGTCTGTCTCTGACTTCTCCAAAAGATTCAATAAGATGTATAATAATATTCCTGCAGAGATAAATCCCTCAGAAGCCTCTGCCCAAATTTCCTATGTTGGTGCATTTGACCCTGATTTTTGCCTTTTATTGAGGGAAAGAAGAGCCACCTCCTTAGCTCAAATGCAAGATGCGGCCATAGAAGTGGAATCCAACGTATTAGCAGCTGATAGACTGAGGGACAAGGCCTACACAGACAGAAGAAAGGGAAAGTCTGAAGCCTCAACTTCTGGCCCACCGTTGCCTCACACTCAAGTGGACGAGATGACCAAGATGATGAAGTTTCTGTCTGAAGAGATGGAGAGATTGAAGGTGGAAAGGAAGAAAATATACAAGGGCCCTCAGAGCACCGAAAATAAAGGAGGTTTCAAAAGGCCAAATAATATCGTTCCCCCAACTATGCATAGAGAGAAGGGAAGAGACAGAGAAGACCAGAGAATTCAGGCCCCTTTCCAGAACAATTTGGTAGCCGATGAGGAAGAAAGAGAAACATAAGAGATCGATCCTAAAATCCACTGCTTAGAAGACGCTCCTCCTTTTCCTCTTCTCACTCAAGCATCTTACGAGGAGTCTCTCATGAATAACCAGCTGAATGAATTGAGCAAGGGAGACAAGGTTAGCGGCGGTCGAGGCAGGTACAACCTGAGGTCCGACAAAAAGACAACAACACCTGATATTCGTGAGCAGTCCACTATAACAGAGAAGCCTGCTAATGAAGTAGCTGACGGTCACAAAGGTAAGAAGGTTCAACCCCTCTCTCCCACTGTCCACAATCATGTTCCTAAAATAAGAGAAATTCCAAAGCCTACACCTTCGTTTAATTTCGAGCGTGAAATCCAAAAGATCAGAATCCTTGTGCCCCTCACCGAGCTAATTAAACATGGAGAATTTAAAAGGTGCTTCTCTGAGATTTTACAGTCTGAAGCCCCATGCCTTCCCACAGACTCCATAAACCTCCAAGATGAAAATCCAGTTGTTGTCCTAGGTCCCATGGTAGAAGATAGAGACGATTCTTCCCCTCCCTTCTACACATCCCTGAACATACATGATAAAGTGCTACACAACTGCTTGATGGATTCAGGAGCTTCTCACAACCTCATGCCCAAAACCGTCATGGAAGAACTAGGGCTAGAAGTCACCCGAGCCTATCATGACCTCTATTCTTTTGACTCCAGGAGAGTTCAGTGTCTTGGAGTTATTAAAGACCTGGTTGTGACCTTGTTTCAACTGCCCATGAAAAGTGTGGTCATGGATGTTGTAGTGGTCGATGTTCCCCCCAAGTTCAGTATGTTGCTATCAAGATCTTGGATAAAGAGATTAGGGGGAACTTTGCATATGGACCTCACGTATGTTACTATCCCAGTGTTCGGAGGAGATCATAGAAGACTATACAGAGAAGCCCAACTGGCCTACATAATCAGTGATGAAGCGAACCCCACCAATCATCCCATCTTTTCATTGGACACTGATTTAGGTTCCAGTTTACTACAGCTCACCCATGCCCCCGAGCCTCCTCCGAAACTCAGAAAGCAGCCCACTGTTTCCCCTGAATTTTCTCCCTCCATCACCCCAATCTAGAAAATGTTTTTTGATGGAGCCTGCTCCCGAGAAGGCGCTAGAGCTGGGGTGGTTTTTGTGTCACCTGCTCAGGAGACCATATCCCTGTCATATAAGCTGGAATTCGAAACCACTAACAATGTGGCAGAGTATGAAGCTCTTATCCTAGGATTAAGAGCCGCAAGGGAAATGGGAATTCAAGAGGTGACAGTGTTCGGAGATGCTGAATTGGTAGTCCAGCAGGTTAAAAGCATTTATCAAGCCAAGCATCCTCGACTCAGGAGTTACAGAAATGAGGTATGGGAACTAATTGACAGTTTCTTCTCAGCGTTTAACATTTCTTTCATCCCAAGAGAGGAGAACACAGTGGCAGATTCCTTGGCTACATCAGCCAGCATTTTCAAAGCACCTTTGCCGCCTAAGCTAAGGCATGATGTAGAAGTGAAATACAGGCCCTCCATACCTGACAACGTCAAACATTGGAAGGTGTTTGAGGATGATCTCGAGATCAAAAAGTTCTTGGAAACTATTGAAGAATTTTCAGAGATGCATATCGATCAAGATTCCATCTCTGAGGAAGGGTTTGATGGGGGCAAGCTGCTGAGTATAATAACAAAGCATGACATCATTCAGTTGCCTGGCAATCACATTCCGAGGGGACTAGTCCCATTAGAGAGATTATTCGATGGGAATGATGTGGCGGTAAAGGGGAGAGTTTCAGGTGATGATGTTGACACAACTGAGTGCAACATTGGCACACTAGAGGAGCCCAAGTTTGTCAAATTGTCAAGGAGTTTAACCAAGGAGCAGAGGGCTGAATATACCAAGTTTTTGAGGGAGTTTGCTGATGTGTTTGCATGGACCTACGAAGACCTCAAGACGTATGACACATCTGTCATTGAGCACAAGATCCCATTGAAAGAAGAGGCTAAGCCATTCAAGCAGAAGCTGAGACAGATAAATCCCTTGTTGCTACCTGTCATGGAGAAAGAGGTGAAGAAGCTGTTGGATGCCCAAATCATTGTCCCCTTAAGATATTCCGATTGGGTGGGTAATTTGGTTCTGGTAAGAAAGAAAAGTGGGGAAATCAGACTCTGTGTTGATTTCAGGAACCTGAACAGAAGCTCCAGGAAGGGAAATTATCCCCTGCCCAACATGGAACACATATTGCAAAAGGTCACTGGTGCATCTAGAATATCCATGATTGATGGATTTTCTGGCTACAACTAGATATCAGTCATGCCTGAAGATAGAGAAAAAATGGCCTTCACCACTCCTTGGGTCACATTCATGTATGCCAAAATGCCTTTCAGATTGATGAACGTAGGAGCAACATTTCAACGGGCCATGGACATAGCCTTCGTCGGAGAGAAGGACCAGTTTGTGGTAATATATCTAGATGACATCACAGTCTTCTCCAAGACAGATAAGGAGCACTGCTGCCACTTGAAGAAAGTTTTCCTGAAGTGTCAGAGGTTTGGCCTATCCCTGAACCCCAAGAAGTATTTGTTTGCTATGAAGGAAGGGAAGCTATTAGGCCATATAGTGTCACCAGAGGGAGTAAGAATTGATCCTGGTAGGGTAGAAGAAATTCAGACCCTGACACTTCCCAGATCTAAGAAGGAAGTTCAGACCTTTTTGGGGAAGATAAATTTTCTGAGGAGATTTGTCTCTAATTTTGCTGAGTTGGTGAAACACATCACGGCCATGCTCAGGAAGGGAAATGAAGTCAGATGGACCGCTGAACCCAGGGAATCTTTTTTCCAAATAAAGAAGGCGTTGATTGAGGCACCTGTGCTAATCAGTCCTGATTATTCTAAATATTTCCTGATTTTTTCGTTTGCTTCTTGTGATGCAATAGCAGTAGTCTTACTAAAGAAAAACGATCAAGGGCGAGAGCAACCTATTTCCTTATACAACAAGGCATTGAGAGATGTAGAAATCCGGTACGAGACTATGGAAAAGCAGGCCTATGCCCTGGTGAAAGCTCTCAAAGATTTCAGAGTCTATGTCTTGCACTCAAAAATCACTGCATATGTTCCTTCGGCCTCTGTGAAGGACATTCTTATACAACCCGACATAGACGGAAGAAGAGGTAAGTGGATTGCCAAGATCCTAGAGTTTGACCTGGAGATCAAGCCCACCAAGTTGATAAAGGGGCAGGGTTTAGCCAAGTTGTTGGATGAATCCAATTGCAAGGCTTTAGGAATTAACTTCATCAATGAGTAAGTCGAGTCATCCAACGAGCATTTCCAAGGTGCCCTATCACTAGCATCATGCGCCTGGTACAAGGATATCTTGTATTTTCTGCAAAAATTAAAGCCTCCTGATGGATTGGGAAAAAGTAAGGCCAGAGCATTAAATCTCAAAGTGGTCAGATATTGCCTCATTGACCAAACCTTGTACTGGAAAGACCCTTTAGGGGTATTCTTAAGGTGCCTGGACCCACAAGAATCCCAACAGGTTACATTTGATTTCCACAGTGGCCTTTGTGGGGGGCATCATTTATGGAAAACCACAGCCCATAAGATCCTCCAAGCTGGGTATTACTGGCCCACTTTATTCCCTGATGTCTGAAGAGAAACCAGATCTTGCATCAAATGCCAGAAGTTCTCAGGAAAGCAGCAACTCAAATCTCTGCCATTGAAGCCTGTAGTAGTTTCAGCGCCTTTTCAGCTTCAGTGGGGATCCTCACTGCGACAGATTATTTCACCAAGTGGATCCTCACTGCGACAGATTATTTTACCAAGTGGATAGAGGTTGTTCCCACCAGGAGCACTTCCCACAGAGTAATTATCAGCTTCCTGGAGGATATCATATCCATATTTGGCTGCCCTAGCCGAATTGTCACTGATAATGCCCCCCCTTTCGGTCTGAGCCTCTGGTCAAGTTCTGTGAACAGTTTGAGATTTCACTAATTCACTCTACTCCCTATTATCCTCAGGGAAATGGACTGGCAGAGTCTTCCAATAAAATTCTGATCAAGCTCATTAAGAAATTACTGGAAGACAATAAAAGGGCCTAGGATTCAAAGCTCAAATTTTCTCTATGGGTTGACCGAGTGACAATGAAGAAGTCCCTAGGCATTTCACCCTTCCAACTGGTTTACGGAGCAGAGGTCGTTTTCCCTACTCAGGTCGCCTTATCTGTGGAAAAATTCCTCCAGGACCTTGAAGGAGAGCCTGACAATATGGTCAAAAGGATTCATCAGATGGTGGAAGTGCAGCAGATCAGAGAACAGGTCATGGACAGGGCCTATAATCATCAGTAGAAGATCAAGAAGGCTTTTGATGGGAAGAGCAAAAAGAAAGAATTCGAGCAGGGTGATCCGGTGCTCAAATGGGATGCACCCAGGTAGGACAGGGGAAAGCACAATAAGTTTGATGCCCTCTGGTTTGGGCCTTTCAAGATCCTTGAAGTATTTTCAAACAACACTTACAGGTTGCAGGATCTGGAAGGCCAAGAAGTTTTCAGTGGCCCAGTAAATGGGCATTTCTTGAAAAAATGTTTTTTGTGAGCCGCAGTCGGCTCTTTTGCCTTGTAAATATTGTTTTTGTTTTTGTTTTCAGTTTAATAAATGACTCCATAGCCCAACAACAAGGAACTGAATCTGCAAAAGTGTTCTTAGAGCATCACAGGGACAACTCTATCCCCCATGGAGCCAAATGTTAGCGATATTTTTGGTTATGGGGGTAAAATGCGAAGGAATGGTTAAAAAACCCACTTGTCCTAAGTTCGGGATGAAAATGCGTCTGTTTTTAAATGGAAATCAATTCTGGACGGCAGGATTTCGCGCGCCCGGATCAACGGCGCGCATCATATTCCGGAACCCCCCCGCCTTTCTACCTTTAAGCGGAAGGGGGGGGTCCGGAATCGGGGGCGCACCTCTTAAACGACCGAGATCAAAGCGCCTGGATCAACGACGCGCAAGGCGATTCCGGATCCCCCCCCGCCTTTCTACCTTTAAGTGGAGGGGGGGGGTCTGGAATTCGGGGCACATCTCTCTGACGGCTAAGATCAAAGCGCCCAGATCAACGGCGCTCAAGGGATCCCATCCTTCACAGTTGCTCTGTTTTAATCAACGTGGGCCCTTCTTCCCGGTTGCCATGTGTCCCCCCATCTCCACTCTTTTTAGTCCATCTCATCATCCACTCACCACCTTCCATGTGTTCTACTCCCTTCCACGTTAGCCTCCCACTAAAAGCGTGCCCATTATTTCCCATCTTCTACCCCCTCCGCTTAGTGCCTTCCGCCATGTGTTTTCCCCCCGTAGCCTCTCTCGCACCTAGTCACCTCTTATCACACCCTCACAGTTTTGGTGCCACCACTTCTGTTATGCGCCCCATCCTTCACGCTAGCCTCCACGCCCATTCATTAGGCAGTCCAGTTAATCCAGGTGGCAGCGCGAGGGGTCGTCCACGTCCCAAAGGCGCTGAGTTGGCCGTGTCATCCTCAATCCCAAGGAAGCAGTTATTGAAGTAGTTGGTGGTGGTTAGGCATCGCCTCCGCCATAATGGGAAAGTCTGGCAACGAATTAAAGGCACGTCGATTCACCCATGGAACTGTCAGGAGCTCGATTGCGTCTGCCATAAGTTGCATGATCATTCAGAGATGGCAGCTGCAGATTGTCAGGAGCCATGCAGACGCAATATGTTTAATGCAACGTCTCGGTTCTGTTGTTGTTGTTGTTTTGAGTATATGTAAGCGTTTTCGCCATTTTGGTATCTATCGATGGTTGAGAAGAGCTCCCGGTTGTAAAACTTTAATGAAGCACTGGTACTCTGGTTATGTATAGACTTCTGAGACTTCTTGCCTTATGAATACTAGTTTCTTTTACATATTTGTTATACTGTGTTAGAACAGCTCAGAATTGGAGGGTCCAGTCGAGTTGTAGCTATTATAGGATGATGTTGGATAGGATCACTGCAACAGTTACGTTGTTTTAATCAGTCCTTGTGTTTTTCTCAACGCTGAGCGACTTCGAATTGGAGGATCCAGTCAAGTCCCCTTTTCAGTTTCTTGAGACCCTGAACCAAGAGGATCTTGCATTCTGAGTCTTTCTTCTGCAGACCGTTGGAAGCATGTTGCCCAAAGTCGTTTGTCCACCCTTCTCACCAAGTCTTCCGACTATTCGCCTTTTAATAAACCCACTGGCTGAAGTTAGATCAAGACCTCTTTTGTTCCTTACATACCAGACCCGGTCCCTGAGTTAGAATGATACTTCCTTGAGTCTTTACCTCCATTTGATCATCCTTTTAAAACTATCGTGACATAAACTGATGGGTGTCGGGCTCTGCTCCTGCAAGCAATCCAGGAGTGACTTCTGACGCTAACACATGCATCTTGAGATCCTTGTAGATCCATGTAAATATGTCTTTGTATTCCTGGAATAGTTTTATGTAAGCTTGTTTTTTTTTCAGGAGAACAACTGTTTCCCAAATTAATGTTTTGAGGCATGGTAGTTGTCCCCAAATTCACCACCTCGAACTCTATGGATGAACTGTTGGTTTTGAAATTAATGAACTTATTGAACTTGTCTTGGAGGTCGTAGAGTTTTTCCAGCCTCACTATGTTCCTCGGGATACAATTGTTTGAACCTGTTGTCTTGTTAGATTGATCTGGGATGGAAACATACGAATTCACCAGTTGGTCATGTTGGATTTCATCGATGATAGAGTCTTTGAAAGTATCTTTGAGATGTAATAAATTTATCAATTGTTGGTTTCCATCAAAGACTCTCTAATTTGCGATATTTTCGGGAATTGAAGGCATGTATAAAAGTTCAATAGAAAAAGTGTTGGGCATTAGTCTGTCAAAGGGTATTAACCTAGGCGCTACATTGGCTAGCAAATTAGTGTCACAGTTTGGCGAACGAGGAAGTGAACTAATATTAAATGCTAAAAAATATTTGATTAGTTCCCAAACCTCAAGTTGATATTTTTTCAAATGGCTTGAAAGACAATGAACGGTGTTTCTGACCTGTTTTACAATAATTTTGGAATCACCAAATACCTTGATTTTCTCAACTTTCAAGTCGATTGTTTTTCTTAACCCCTGTACTAGGGCTTCGTATTCGACAGTATTGTTGATGCATGGAAATTCTAGTATGCATGAAATTAACATTTTAGTACCTTTCACGTATTTCAGTATGTAACCCTCGTATGCACCTTCTAAAGACTTGGATCCATCAAAAAATAACATCCACATGTGAGGATCTCCTTTTTTTATTTCAATTGGTATTTTTGAATTTTACGATTTTTTGGTTTTAATGGGGTTAAGAGAGTTAGTGTTAGAAAAACAGGACCGTGAAGCAATAAAATAAAACAAATGCAAAAGCAAAACACATAAGACACACAATACAAGAGAGACATAGATTTACGTGGTTCACCCAGTGTGGGCTACGTCCACCAGAGAAATTGCCAGGTCCTTCCTTTATTATTATCCAGCAAATGATGGGATACAACCTACAGCAAAACCCATTGTAACTTCCTCTTCTTTCTCTCATGTTCTCCTCTCTCATAATACAATATTCACCATCATCCATAGCCGCAATACATTTCCCTCATAAAAGAGGGTTTCCTTCTAGGGCAAAAAACCCTAACATAATCTCTACCGTTAGATCTGCGACCTTATAATGAACGGTCCAGATTTACAATGAAATTACAATATACTTTAACAAGGCAATTTTTTCTTCGGGGGCTCGCTTGCCCCGAGACCCCGCAGAGGGGGTACCCCCCCTCTGCACTCCCCCGCGTGGAAGAGTGTACATACTTCTGGGGTGTAAATACTTCATGGGGTATAAACACGGCTGAAAGCAAGGACCTCTGAATCAGGAAGATAATCAGGCTCCACAACCAACAATCTCCCACTTGGAGACTGATCTCAACAACTCCACCGCTGTTGTATATGCTGGACTCTGAACCTTCTTGGACCTGGAATATTTCTCATCTTCATATTCATTCTTGAAGACCAACTGAAACTGAGCAAGAACTCAGTTTCTCCCTGGTTACTCCCTTTGTGAATATGTCTGCAGGATTCTGGCTAGTGTGTATCTTTTCCAGCTTCAATTGTCCATCTTCCAAGGCGGATCGTATGAAGTGGTACCTCAATTGTATATGCTTAGTCTTCGAATGGAAGCCTGAGTTCTTTGCAAGGTGAATGGCACTCTGACTGTCACAGTACAACCTATTGTTCTCCTGCTTCTTTCCCAATTCCTCCATAAACCTTTGTAACCAAATCATCTCTTTACTAGCCTCTGTAGCAACAACATACTCTGTCTCTGTTGTTGAAAGTGCAACAACCTTTTGTAGTTTCGAAATCCAACTTACTGTTGTTCCACCTATAGTAAAAACATACCCTGTGGTGCTCCTCCTGCTGTCTTTATCACCTGCCATATCT
>ML798597.1:58256-71994 GCA_009831015.1 Picea engelmannii | reverse complement strand
TTCTGACATATTCATATTAAATAATCTCTTCATTAGAAATACCTTATTCGACGCCGAGGGTTTTTCATACAATTTGGCCAACGCATCCATCAAACCCTTCGTTGTCTTTTCTTTCGAAATATTGAAAGCCACTGACGCTGCCATGCTCAGCCGTATCGTTCCTAGAGCCTTTCTATCAAGAATCTCCCATTCTTCATCCTTCATGGTCCTAGGCTTCTTTGCTACTCCACTCAATGGTAGGAATAGATCCTTCTGATATAAATAGTCTTCCATCTGCATCTTCCATAACTGGTAGTTTTGGCCGTTAAATTTCTTGACCCTAAACTTTCCATCTTCCGACATTACTCCCACTTGAACCAGGAACCCTCTTTTCCTGCGAGTTACCTTACGCTCTGATACCAGTTGTTAGAAAAACAGGACTGCAGAGAAATAAAATAAAACAAATGCAGAAGCAAAACACAGAAGACACACAATACAAGAGAGACACAGATTTATGTGGTTCACCCAGTGTGGGCTACGTCCACCAGAGAAATTTCCAGGTCCTTCCTTTATTATTATCCAACAAATGAAGGGATACAACCTACAGCAAAACCCGTTGTAACTTCCTCTTCTTTCTCTCACAGTCTCCTCTTTCAGAATACAATATTCACCATCATCCATAGCCGCAATACATTTCCCTCATAAAAGAGGGTTGCCTTCTAGGGCAAAAAACCCTAACATAATCTCTACCGTTAGATCTGCGACCTTATAATGAACGGTCCAGATTTACAATGAAATTACAATATACTTTTACAAGGAAATTTTTGCTTTGGGGGCCCGCTTGCCCCCAGACCCCCCAACCGAGGGGATAACCCCCTCGGACCCCGCAGAGGGGGTACCCCCCCTCTGCACTCCCCCCCCGTGGAAGAGTGTACATACTTCTGGGGTGTAAATACTTCATGGGGTATAAACATGGCTGAAAGCAAGGACCTCTGAATCAGGAAGATAATCAGGCTCCACAACCAAAAGTTAGTGCATTTTTCTAATTTGTCTCTAGAAACTATGTTAAGGTTGTACATTAGAGGAATTGTTAGCTTGATCAATTATATTATAGTCGAGCTCGAAAATTTGGGTGTAATGAAGGATTTCAGATTATGTGTTGGATTCCGCAAGAGATGATGGTTCAACTGTAAAATTCCCCAAAAATGTTTCATATGAATAATTACCCAAAATTGAGTTGTTAAACATTATCGGTTAATTTGGATCGTTCAAGTCAGTAACGACATGTTTCATATACCTTTCTCTATTAATCATGATCTGTTTCATTTTTCCATTATAAGAGAGCCACAAGTGGGACGAGTCAGTATCAAAGTAGCCATTTAACATAGCCGACCAATCTCGACTTAACAACATGCCATAGTTATATGATATGTTTACTACTTTTATATCTATAGTTTGATGAACTTTTGGATTAGCAGACATCATGACCAATAATTTTTTCAATTCTCCAATAACTTTAACTTTGGTTCTATCTAACTAAATAATATGAATGGTAGATGGTTCAGTTTTGACATTAAGCTTCTCACAGACTTTTATGGGCATGACATTAGATGAAGCTCTCGGGTATACCATGAAATTATGAACATTTCTATTAAATATTTCAAAAGTGATGAGGAAAGGAGGGGTGGTAGACCTGGATCTTTGACCGGTTAAGGACACATTAATGGCAACCCAAATTTTAGATGGAGTACTATTGTTAGCATAATTTACCTTGGTGGTCCCTTGCTTGGTTCCTGCATTTGCTTCCTTTGCGCCAGAGGAAGTTTTTCCTTGTAGAGTTCTGATAAAATTCTCTTGAATTTATGGAATCTTCATATTCCAACCTGGTTAGGGGTGTGGACAAAATAATGGGTTTTTGTGTTTGATCTATTGTATTGGGGTTGGAAGTTGTGATTTTGGATGAATTGGGAGTAGGATTGGTCAAAGAAGATGATTTTTTGGGAGTGGAGGTAGCGAGAGAAGTAGAATTGGTGGCACCGGGGGTGTCATTGGAAACCTTCTTGTTGGCACTCCTAGTGGTTACAACATTTTGTGAGATGTGCACTTCTTCAACTTCTTCTTCCTGTCCACCAAAAGCAATGTCCCATAATGATTTTAATTGTTGTTCTATAGGCTCGTTAGATTCATGAGGTTGTTCTTGTTGTTTCTGACTTTCATCTCCCTCATCAACGAATTCAGTCATATTCTTTGTTTCCCAAGTCTGGAGGGCTTGGACAATATCCTCCATGTTAATGCCTTCTGTCTAAGAAGGGGTGGTTGTGTTGGTTGGTGGAGTGTTCTTATCTTTCTTGGGGGGAAACTTAAAGAACTTTATCTGGCTAGAGGATCCCTCTCCACTACCTTTCTTCAAGTCTACAAGGTCATTGGATAAATTCTTAATGATCCTTTGAAGAGATTCCATATCCATCGAATCAGGAGGATTCTTATATTCATTGGGTTTAGAGGCAGAAACTTTACCTTTACCCTTATCTTTAGATGGTTCTGAGCTAGAAATTACTTTTAAACTAAACACATTTCTCTCAAACGTAAGGGCTTCTTAGAAATCTTCTTCTAGAGTTCCTTTCTCAAAGGTTTTTACATACATGACCATGGGAATAGGAAAACCAGAGGTGTAGAATTCAATAGTTACGTCTTCAACAGGTTTTGAGGCATGCATGATTCATTTTAACAGAGTAAGGAAATGTCAATTGTAATCATTCACTAATTATTTAGAGTCCATCTTGACTCTCGAGAGTTCTAGAACCCGGGTGGTTGGTGTTTTGTTCTCCCCAAACTTCCTGAGGAAAGAGGTTTCAAAGGTTCTCCAGTTCGGAATGGAGAATTCTTCTAGAGAGAAATACCATGTTGATGCTTTCTCTTAAAAAGTAAGGGGGAAAAAATGGTAGACGACATCTTCATGTTGAATACTATGTAACCTTATAGCTAGCAGGAATTTCTTAACATGGTTTTCAACTAAATCCCTTTTTTCAAGGTGAAATTTAGGCAGGAACTTCTTAATGTGTCTTGGCATGTCATGTTGGATCCTTGGCACAAAGAATGCGTCATCAAACACCCAGGGCTAGTAGGGGGGGGGAGGATTTTGGTTTGTGTTCACTCCAACCATGTTTGTAGGTTGATACAAAATGATTTGATATGGGTTATATTTGGTTTCACTCTCATATCTGTCTCTTTCTTCGTAGTTGTCTTCCAACTTGTCTATGGGAGTGTGAGGGGGCGACTCGAGAGGTGAGGGTGGTCTACCTTCTGCTCCAGTGGCTAGTAAATAATATTAAATATTAAAGTTCGAAGTCTCAGGGAAATAAAAATTATCCTAAGGAATGTGATATTCAGGGGTCCCAATTGAATGATTGTCTTGATAGGAGTCAAGGTTGACAAAATAGGGGTCTGTATGTTGAAGGTCTTCTTTATTTTTATGAAGAGATTAATCCAAACGTAGTTTTTATGCATGCCTGCTAAGTTGTCTAGTCAAGGCATGGTTGGTTCTCTCAGTTGAGTGTTTGACTATGGATTCAATATCTAAGATGGCCAGGACACGAGGTTGAGCGGAAGAAAAGGATGTTTCAAAGTGAGCAGAAGTGCGGTGAGTACTTACCTGAGATGGTGTGTTTACAACATACTATGAAGGGAAGACAATATGTTCGGAGGGAACTTGGTAGGAATCACTTGTTGAGGAAAATATTACTTGCAGGTTAGAATGGGAAGGGTTTGATATTCTGTTTGTAGCCATTCAGTTTTGTGGTCCTCCTTCTAGCGTCATCTCTGTTGACGATCCAGAATGACTCGCTCAATCAGATGAGGGGAAACGCTTGATGGTAGGTCCCAATTAGACATGCTCTATTTGGGGTAGCACTTCCGACTAGATTGTGTCCTAGTTACCAACTAACTAAATATATATTTGAGAACCGAAGGTTCTTAGATGAATTAAAAAATATAAAAAAAAAAAAAAGTAAATCAAACTAACTAAATTTAAGATAAAGTGTATGATTATTATTCTAAAATATAGTTTCTAACTAATTCTAAACTAACCTATCCTGATCAGGAGAAAACTAACCAAACAAATGAATACAATGAAATATATGTATTACTTGCATAAAATAAATTCATAACACAAGTAATATACAAGTTTAATAGCATAATTGGTTATAATCAAGGAATTTATTAGTTAACAGTATTACGCTATCAATGTACTCATTCTGAAAATCATGGTAACTGTGAACTACAAACATTAATTCAGAAGTAATTCATTAACCAATATTCACAAACTACAATAGGAGAGATGCATACATAGAATAGTCACATTCATACACATCAATACCATAATCTCCAACTAAAAATGTCTCTCGGTTCAAATTAACTTCTAGTATAAATACTGTCTTTCTACATTCCGAAACCAAAATCCCTTTCAAATGGATAGTGCCCTTTGTTTATAGTGAGGGGTGACTATTTAAAATTGTTCTCCTTTCCAATCATGAAATTAGGCCCGTTTCACAAAAAATTGACTCTTCGTATTCCAAATTCAAAATTGGGATTACAATAACTGAAGAAAGTAACATCTGGAGGGAACTGTGGAATTTGTAATCATGAACTACCCTGTTTCTATAGTTGATCTTGGTATTCTTTCCAAATGGAATGATCACTTAATATTCTTTCGAGTTTGCTTGATTGCAATCTCTCCAAGACCGACTTTCTATTGCAAACTTTGGCGAACATTTCTTGATATAACTATTCCGATGTGGTCTTTACAAAGGATTGGATTTTGTGGGTGAGCCAGGCGAGTTTCAACAGGTGTTCTTCAATTGATTTTTCTTCAAATAGGCTTAGATTCTAGATGTTCACCTAGCTATATTTCTTGTGTTCCTCCACCTCAACCATTTTGTCACTGGCAGTTGTCGTTTCATTGATGGACTACATTGGATGTACGCCTGCCTCTTTGACGAGATCATTTGCATCTTTCCAAAATTTTGCACAAGTGTCAGTTGCTACTCCTTGGGTAGAGTGAGCACTCATGAAGAGATGTTTTCTAGTGTCAAAGAGCATATGGTATCTAATTCTTTCCCTCTTTGAATATATCGATAGTGTGGTAGGTGGGGATTGGTGCATATCATGCCAACCGAACATCTCCTCTAAGGATTTGCTTGCTTATTGATACCTTTCTTGATTCTCTATCAATGTGATTTGCAGCCTGAGTTGTTCCTGTTGGTTAGCCCATATGCTACTTAGAAGATCGAGGAGCTCATACTTTTCTGTTGCTATTTTTTCACTTAATTATAATGCATGTGCCTTGATGGATTCCACAATGCATGTTGAGGCTCTGGTCTCTTCTAGGGATGTGTTGAGTTTATGCTTTTTCGCCTCTAACTCATTTCTATGGGTGTCCCATTGGATTTTCATCTGCTTCTCAAATTCTATATTCATTTGGTCTCTTTGTGCTTGTAGGGATCTGTTCATATTCTCTGAATTGAGGCTTTCAGATGTTTTTATAGCCTCATGTACATCTACGATGAATTTGTCCTTTACACCTTTTAATTCTGTCTCCAATTTGACTACTCTATTATTGTTAGTGTTGAGGGCATTAGTTACCTCAAGGATAGATGAGGCATTTAACCCGATAAAAGCGTTGAGTGTTGAAGTTGTTTGGACCGTGCTCTCTTCTGGTTCATGCCCTACTTTCCACTCTAATACCCTCCTTGCAGATGATTTTGACCTTGTTTCCTCTCTTCTCTTCAATTTGAAGGACCTTTTCTTGATACTTCTTGTCCTGTTATCAAAGTAGTAGTTTCCAATAGCTACTACAGAGCCTTCAAAATTCAGGGCTTGGGAGGAGAGGGAGGAATCTCCTAGAATGGTGCTTATGCGAGTGTATTCTGAAGGAGGTATGTTCACAATGACCAGGTTGGGCGTCGACGAAGTGGTAGGTGACTGGACTAAATTACACTTCAATAGCTCGTCTGCTTTCTTATTAGATTCAACCTCGTCGCCTAATTGTTTTTCATCTGCCTCATTATCCAATTTCTTGGCTTGTGCTTCATCCGCTAACCTCTTGGCTTCTTCTTCTTCAACGAATTTTTGGCTTCTTCTTCTTCAACCAACCTTTTGGATTCTTCTTCTTTTTTATTTTGGAGTGCATCCCGGTGTGCCATGCACTCATTTTATTTTTTGTTATTCTCCTCAACTTGTCTTTTCTGATAATGTTTCTCAACTTGGAGCCTTTTTTGTTCAAGCTGCTCTTCTTTCTTGGATTTCTCTTGCTCTTTGGTGATGTCGATATCCCATTCTCATTGAAGTAACCTCTGGAATTGGTTTAAAGTTGCATTCTTGATCTATTATTTTTCAATTTCAATAATCTCTCGATTGGAAGTATCATGGGGAAAATGGTGTAGGAATTCATCATAAGAGAGTGTTCCCTTAATTCTTCCAATCGATACTTTTTAGAGGTATGATTTAACAAGAATTGTGTGTAAGTGAGGATCACATTTTTTAGATTTAAATGAGTTCAAAAACTCTTAGTCAGAGTTTCTCTACTCATGTTAGAGGTATGATTTATCTTGCATTTTTCAATGAACTTTAGAGAGTACATTATTGTATTAATTGAATTCAATATAGTACATTTTTCACGGTGCTTGCTCATTTTATGGCATCAATATTAATGTATGAGCATAAAAAGGAGATGAAAATGAATTGAGGAGAAGATTTATCTTAGGGGAATACAAGCCTTGCATATCAACTACTAAATATATATAATTTGATTAGAAAGGAGAGGTTCTAAAGTATGGAAATGGAAAAAATTTCCATCAAAAAATATTTGATACTATCAGTAGGGAGTGGTCAAAATTATATTACAAACATTAGAGTGATCTTAGTAAGAAAAATAATAATAATGCATTGTGACATCTTCATGAACGGTTCCCAGACACACAGTGTAGTGACAAGTGGACATTGAAGAGAATGGTCGATAATATGAGGAGGAGGAGAAGGTGTAACATGGGGAAATACTCAAATTACTCTTATTTTTTGTCACTTGTGTTTTTATTCATTTACTGTTTTTAAAAATTCCATTACATCTATTGATTGAATTTTATAGATGTATTCATTTTCTATGGTTTTGAACAAATTTAGGGGGTTAATCAGTAAATTCCCATCAACGGAGGAAGCATACTCATAGAGGTTGATAAAGCATACTCAATGCATTCAAAGAGGAAAAAAGATGTCCATTGAGAAGCTATCAAGAGTAGAGAACCCTCAAACAACATAATTAAACACCGCAAAGGTGATCAATGATATGTAACTAATTGAATTATCGATTAAAATTTGTTTCTAACACATTTACTATTAATTATTTTACTTATGCATAACCAATATAAAGTATTAGTTAGCTAGTTCCTTAAACTTTTGGCTTTTAGTCATTTTCTTTTACATGTTTTAGGCATTGATCTAGTAGTTTACTTCACACACCCACGTTGTACTTTTTCTCTGATGTACTCTTTTAGTTCGTTGGCATACTTTTGCGGTCATTTGTATTATATTAATAAACTTATATTTTGTACAACCATGAATTGAATCTAAGAAAATGAAAATTACATGTTCTATAGGTTAATATGGTTTATGTCAGCTTACAGGGTTAGGTTGATGTTTCAGATGCTCCCTCATCTGATTCAAGTTTATATCTAGACAAATTTGTCTGGAAAGTGGATCATCCAAAAAAATTTCGTTAGATCTCGAGAAGTTTCCTAGAAGTAACTCAGGGGATAGGTCCTGTTGGGGATGAGTATAAACGAGGTGCTAGAGATGGGCTCATCTCAATATATTTCTAGTCTTCTGACTCCTAGCGTGGGCATGTTAGCTCAACAACTCCCTAAAGGGATTGGATCTCTAGGTTTTGTTGGAAGTAAGGTTTTACTTGAGAAGTTGCAAGGGGTACGCCTCCTTTTGTTTGAAGAAAAGTAGCTCAGAAGCGACATCAGGTGGTGAAATCTTGTGGAGGAGGGGTTTCTTTCGTCATTGGTGAAGATCTATAGGTAAATCAAATTATTGATCTAAAGGGGAAAGCAATAGTGGGTAAATTATGTGTGTGAAGAATGTTCGTGGCCTTGTTCAATCCATGGATGGAGGGCAACTAGAGTTCGACTCTTGGGTATGTTTCTATTTTTCATTGGTTGTTGTGAGGTTCGATTGGTTCAATCTTCTGCTCAATGGTGGATGCAGACAAAATTATCTTAGTATGATGGTATTGGGACTAGAACCTTCTTTGTGCCAAGCCTTGGAATTCTTTTTTCAATGCTTGGGAACAAGCCCTGTAAAGCATGCCAACATGGATAAAAATCCCAAATATTCCACTCTGATTCTGGTCTGATATAGGGATCGAGGCTATTGGGGATGTTTTAGGGAATTTTATAGCTCTGGATTCGAGCTATAAGGTAAGAAATTTCAATTCGGTGGCTCAAATATTCATGGAGTTGGACCCAAGAGATGGTTTGTATGAGTCTGCAGAGATGGTAGTGGGAAATAGATCCTTCACTCAAGTTATGGACTATTTAAATGTCCCATTTCATTATTTTTGTTGTCACCAAGTGGGTCACATTATGGTGGAGTGTGACCAGAAGTTCTCCAAAAAGTTTCAGGGGTCTCCAAAATTAGAGGTTGGGGATTTTCCCACTAATTGTTTTGTTCCAATCAAGGCTAGGGGTTGCTCAAATTCATATGTTCCTTCCTCGAATAGAGATGGTTTAGATCATGTCTTAGAATCAAGACATGTTGATATGAAGGAGCCTTAGTCTGAATTTAGAGTAGGGTATATTTCTATTCCCTTGGATGATATGGTTTCTAGAAAGGATGAGACTCAAAACCCCATGAATTTGTTCAAGGATGATTTGGATCTTATCTCTTCACAATGGAGTAGGATTGACACTCTATGGTAAAAAAGTGTGAATTCTCTCCATCATTTATGCAAGTTTTTTCGGTCTCTTTTTCCTCTTGTGGATTCATCTACTCATATCTCGAGTGATAGTTAGATGGGTTTGGGAAATGGGTCGAGGGCTTGCATTTCCTCGGGGATGGTTTTGGAAAATTTTGTTCCCTTGCAATGGGACAATTGTTCTTTTAATTTTGATGTTTCAAGGAATTCTAATTAGTCCCCTCATAAGTATATTGATTCCTCTCGAACCCTCTCTTCAAATTCACTCTTGTCTTCCTCAGGATGAGAGCCTTACTTCTTACAATCTCGAACTTGTTTGAAGGGTATGATCCCCTTTGGGGGGTTGGGATTTGATATAGTTAAGTAATCCTTACCATCCAAAGTGGGGTAGAAATATGCATTGAAGCATGTGCAGGAGAAATCCTCTCGTGAATTTTCCCAGGGTCGCTGGAGACTCGTTTCTGGGGTCCTTAGAGTAGGATCAACCCCAAAGGAGTGAACCCTATGAGAATCATGTCGGTAAACATTAGGGGCCTGAGGGGGAGGGAAAAAAAAATCTCCTTAAATAGGTTTGTCTCACTGGACTGGTTGAACATTGTTCTTATCTAGAAAACTATGGGGAAAAGTGATCTTATTATTATTGTTTTAACAAAAAAAAAAATGGGTTGGGTCTTTACAGGGTTGCACTCCATTGGTTCTTCAAGAGGAATTATTATGGGGCTTTCGCCAAACTATATGCTTACAAATTATTTCTCTATTCCTTCATGTCTATATATAGAGATGAAATGCAACTATTTGGATCATACTTTTCTATTGTTAAATGTTTATGGTCCTTATGTCGAGAGGGAGACCTATTGGAATCTTATTTTTGCACATGGTTTTCTTCACTTTGAGAATCTTTTTCTTGGAAGGGATATAAACTTTACCCTTAGTCGAGAGGAAATATGGGGGGGTTCTACTTGTGAAGACACTTTGTCCCACTTCTTTATAGACAAATTGGAGAAAGTTGGTTTGGTGGATGTCAAACCTGCACTCCTTAAAATGACATGGAGTAATAATCATAGTGGCTCAGCTGGGATGGGGGATGTTATAAAACTAATTTATTATTTTTCCAAACATGTTTATGACGAGGAAAATAGGATTTGTATCATGATATGTCCAAGAAAGAAATCCAGGCTATGATATCTTCCTTCAGATAGATAAAATACCTAGGTCGAATGGATGGACAATGGAGTTTTTTGAAGATTTTTTTGATGTTGTGGGGGATGATTTGCTTCGGGTTGTGAAATAAGTCAAGCTTACTGGTAATATGTTGGGAAAAATCATTTCAAATTTTATTTTCATCATTCCTAAGATGCATTTTCCTTCATCATTTGATGATTTTCGACCCATAACTCTCTGCAATTGTTTGTATAAAATTATGGCTAAAATTATTGCCATGCGGCTCAAATCTATCTTGTCTAATATTGTATCCTTAGAACAATTTGGGTTCCTTAAATGCAGGCTTATTCATGAAGTAGTAGGCTCAATGTAGGAAGGACCTCATACTATTACAACTCATAGGTGTCATGTTTCAATTATTAAAATTGAGTTATCCAAGGCATATGATTGTGTTTCATGGATTTATCTCAGATTGTTGCTTTTGCACATTGGGTTTGAGATTCCATTGGTAAAACGAATAATGCCACATATTTCCTCCATATATTTTGTTGCGTTGATTAATGGTGTTGGATCAAATTCCTTTTAGTCTTCTTGAGGGATTCAACAGGGATGCCCTCTGTCTCCCTATATTTTATTGCTTGTGGTTGATGGGATCAGTCAAGTTATTGTTGATTCCAAGAGGGTGCATAACTCTCAAGGGGTTAAGTTGGGAAGACTTGAACGATATGCAACTCTAAAAACTCTTCGATAGTCTCCAAGAATTTCTTGATCTCAAGATCATCCTCAAACACCTTCCAATGCTTGACATTGTCAGCTATGGAGGGCCTGTATTTTACTTCTACATCATACCTCAGTTTGGGCGGCAAGGGTACCTTGAAAATTCCCATTAAGCCCTTCCTCAGAGACGGAATCTTGATCGATATGCAGCTCTGAAAACTCTTCGATAGTCTCCAAGAATTTCTTGATCTCAAGATCATCCTCAAACACCTTCCAATGCTTGACATTGTCAGGTATGGAGAGCCTGTATTTTACTTCTACATCATACCTCAGTTTGGGCGGCAAAGGTACCTTGAAAATGCTTGCTGATGTAGCCAAGGAATCTGCCACTTTGTTTTCTTCTCTTGGGATGAAAGAAATGTTGAACGCTGAGAAGAAACTGTCAATTAGGTCCCAAACCTCATTTATATAACTCCTGAGTCGAGGATGCTTGAACTGATAAGCGCTTCTGACTTGCTGGAATACCAACTCGACATCTTCGAACACTGCTACCTCCTGAATTCCCATTTCCCTTGCGGCTCTTAATCCTAGGATAAGAGCTTCATACTCTGCCACATTGTTGGTAGCTTCGAATTCTAATTTGTATGACAGAGATGTGGTCATACTCTGATCCCATCAATAGATCCAGGAGGCAGGGACTTGCACCATTTTCTAGCCTCTCCTTGGAGACTATGGACAAAAATCCTCGTCCATACGTCTGCGTGCATGATAACATTATCATCCGCGAAAGTATAAAAGGCTGCTAGGTGTTCTTCAATAGTTATGTCCCCCTCGCCTGTAAACCTGGGTAGCTGTTTAAGATACCCTTCTGGTGGGAGGGCACTGAGAGGTTGTGGTAGCACAAGGGGAGCGTACCTAGCGGCTATGATGACCTCTATGTCGGTCATAGGGGGATTTGCTCCGGCCATAGGAATATTAGGTGGAGGAGAACTTGAAGGGGAAGTTGTTTGCGATGAGGCTACTGGGAATGAGTCCCGAAGTGGAGTGGCAAACAAACGGGGATTTGAGGGAAAGGCTAACGAGCTCAAGTCAGCGGGTGCTTTTCTTCGGGCAGGAGTGGGAAAATCCTCTGCAGTCACGGGTCTTCACTGATAAACATCTTCAAAGGAGAGGGGAGTGACAAGGATTTCTCTCTCTAGCCCCAGACCAGGAGGAGACAACTCAGCAGGAACACTCCCAAAATTCAGGAAACGGGAAACGTCAGAAAACGGTCTGCTGGGAAGCTGAGGAAAAGAAAATGGAGTTTCTACAGAAGGAGCTATCGGATTACCTATTTCGGCGGTGGAAGTTTCTGCTTTAGGGGCCTTTTCTTTTTTGATAACCACCTCTGGGTCGATTTCAGGTGTAGGTAGGGGCAGTTGTGGATGGGACCGCGTATGTCTACCTCTAAAAGCCACAACTGAAACAAAAGGTTCGCTCTAGTGGACTCGTCACAATGGAGTTGTCAGGTGCACAGTAGCAATCTTAATAGCTCTGATATCTGATGCATCTTCAGAATTAGCTAATCGTTGTTGTTCAATCCCGGGGAAAATATGCAACTTCATCCCCGGCAACGGTGCCAGAAATGTTAGCGTCGGAAGTCATTTATGGATTGCTTGCAGGAGCATAGCCCGACAGCCATCAGTTTTATGTCACGATAGTTTTAAAAGGGTGATCAAATGGAGGTAAAGACTCAAATAAGTATCACTCTAACTTAGGGACTGGGTCTAGCATGTATGAGACAAAGGAGGTCTTGATCTAACTTTAGCCAGTGGGTTGATTAAAAGATGAGCAGGTGGAAGACTTAGTAAGGAAGGTGAACAAACAACTTTAGGCAATAGGCTTCCAGCGGTTTGCAGAGGAAAGACTCTGAATGCAAGATCCTCTTGGTTCATGGTCTCAAGAAACTGGAAGGGGACTTGACTGGATCCTACAATTCCAAGTCGCTCAACGGTAAGAAAAATCACAAGGACTGATCAGAGACAACGTAACTATTACAGTGATCCATTACAACATCATCCTATAACAGCTACAACTCGACCGGATCCTCCAATTCCGAGCTGTTCTAACACAGTATAACAAAGATGTAAGAGAAGCTTACATTCATAATGAAAGAAGTCTCAGAAGTATATACATAACCAGAATATCAGTGCTTCATTAAAACATTACAACCGGGAGATATGCTCAACCATCGATACCTACAAAAATACAACAACTGAGTCTATATACTCAGGAAAATTCACCTCATAGAGGCGCACCCAGTCATCCAAGGCTCGGTGTCTTTTCAGTCAAACTTGTACTGAAATCCTTCTTTAAGCGCCACCTTAACTGCGCATGGCTCCTGTAAGGAGGGTAGCTGAGCCATTAAGTGTTGGGCTAACGTACGCAGACTTCTCTGTCGAGTTGAAGAATTTGGCATGGCGACTTTGAAGAACTGGGTACACAAGACCCTCTCAAGTGGACCGCTTGCCAGACCTTCCATACCTTATACTTAATGCATGATGAGATGTCTCACCCACCCCTTCTCGCCTTTAGTTAATCCAAGCGAAGGCCGGGAGTGAGATCATATCGGATGGTACCTGGAGATCGAGACGATCCTTTCAGCGACTGGACTCGGTGCCTATAGACCCTTTTTAGCATAGTTCCTTTCCTTCCCAAGTGACTATGCGATGTGACCCCTTGCTTACTCCCAAAGCGCTTCCGGCATTCACGAATGGAAAGAGTTAATCCTTGGTAATCAAAGTTGCGAGGGGAGAGGTGGCGATGGAGCCCAATCGCGCACCACGTGTCTCTCTGGACGGACGGTTCTGATCACCTCGGCAAGACTGTGGGCCCGAGTCCTGGGTGCCCTCGGCACTTCGCGTCTCGCGG
>ML798596.1:219875-230279 GCA_009831015.1 Picea engelmannii | reverse complement strand
GTTAGGATTGGTCCTTCTAGTAGCCATACCCATATTTTTACTTTCAACATTTCTTGCCACCTTAAATGCATTCTCCAATGATTTGGGTTCCCAAAGGCGAACCTCATGTTGAATGTTATCCTTTAAAGTTCCTATGAATACATAAATCAAGTGCTCATCTAGAATATTGGTTACCTTTACATTCAATCTTTGGAAGTTATCAATGTGCTCGGTAACTGAACCCTTTTGCTTGAGATTTATCAATTGGCTAAAGAAGGTATTGCTCCTTGTATCCTCATAGTGTGCTGTCATTTCTTCCGTGAAAATTGTCCAAGTGACAAGTGATTTGCGATAACAAAGCCATCGATACCATACAAATTGATTAGGTTCTATATATAAATAAGCAATTTGTACCTTTTGTGTATGTGGCACATTATGGAGATCAAAGCATTTATCCATCTGAAGTATCCATGTGATTGGGTCCTTGCCATCAAACTTCCTCATATCAATCTTAGGAATGTGGTTGGTCTTCAAACCAAAGTTGGAGTTTCTCCATTCTTTATTGACCTTCCTTGTGTCCTCATCATGAATTTCATGGGATGCATTTTCACTTTCAGGTGTCTTCTCTGTTACGAAATTTTTCAATACTTCCATGATCTCCCCTTTTAAACCTTCTATCATCTCTTGTAGTTCATCTTTTGTTACTATCTTCTTTTGTAAATAATTTATGTCCTTACGCATTCTTCACCTTCATCAAGAGTCCAAGTAGGATTGTCTGGAGGCTTATTTGGTGTAGAAGTTCCCTTTTTGGGTGGCATGTTGGCCAAGTATCACTTTTGAACCTTGATTTTGAGGTGGTTCTGCTAGGAAATCTTTCTTCTATTGTATCTCCAAATTTTCAACCCTTCTGGGTATAAAAATTTCTTTTATGTAGTTCTCTGATATTTCTTCTCTGCAATTCCACAGGTCTGATCAAAATTGGATGTGCCAAGTGGAATTTATGGTAACTTCCCCACAACTTGTCGATTGTTCGCCTTTCTAAGATATCTCACTTGTATAGCATGCCTGGAAAAAATAATTGATATTAAATTCTGAAACTTACACCAGAAATACTACAGACTGTCCAAAATCCAATGAAACTAGTCCCACTTAATTTGGATACTCTAGGAATAAGTTATGATTGTTTTACCTAGAACACCTTCTTGAGACTAGTCAATAGGACTAGTCAGATACCCTATATTACACAGGGTGTATCTACAAATTTAAGATGACCCAGAAGCTAAAATTGTTACCACAGATACCTTACTAATTTATGTGAATATCCTCTAGAGCTCAGGGACTGAAACGTTACAAAAAAAAAATTATAGCAAAAATTTTGCAATGACTCAGTTCAGGATGATTCCATAACCCTATATTGTACAGGATGTATCTCCGAAATTATAAGGCCTCAGGAGATGAATTTGGAGCCCAATGTACCCTGATCCGTCTACTAAATATCCTCCAAGACGTTCCTTCTAAAACGTTGTAGAAAACAATTTATAGCAAAAATACCAAGGTGTCTCAGATGTAGCAGTGAAACCCCAAGACCTTGATCTTAGATACCATATGTTAAGAACCAAATATCAATATAGCATAGAAAAACCTCAGAAAAAGTACTCAGCGCCTTGAAAAATAGATAATTTCAGATAATAAGCCTCTTCGAGGGGGCAACCTCCTTTTACCCCACTTAAATGTTCAAGTACAAGATGATTCAAAATGAAAATGTCTCCTTGGTATATATAGGAGACTAGGAGGTATATTACAACTAATGGCCTAAATACGACATAAATAAAATAACATTACCAATATAATATGCCCCAATTAAGGGGTAATGAGCCAATATTAGGGCTTAACATGTACTACTAGGGTTTTCAAAATCCATAAAACCATAGCATTCTTCTCTCACAAGAACTACAAGATCAAGTGATCTCTTTACTCCTCTATTGTTTCTCCTAAATCCTATTTTAACTTTTATTCCTAGGGAAAAACCCTAACCTTGGTCTTCTTTCAAATCTACTTAAGAACCCTTGCTCTCAATACCAAGAGAGAAAATGCAATGAAGAAGAAGTACAAAGAGACTATTATTCTTTAGCTCTCACCTCTCTAACACGTGCATGTGATCACTTTTATTTAACATAATGGGATGAATGAAAAGACTCCCTCCTCCCTTGATTTATAATAAAGTTGAGGGATGGAAATAATAAAAAAATGGACCTTGTCCACAATAAGGATTCCAACAATAACAAAGTGGGCCTTGTCCACAATAAAAAATATAACCAAATAATCAATAGGCCAATATGTGAAGTGCTCCAACTCTAAGTGACACATTTCAAGCTCCAAGGAATGCACATCCAATATGAAATTATATGAAAGTTAAAATTCCATGAGATATTTCCAACACTTCTCTTCCAAATGCCTTCAATTCTCCAATGCTCCTAATCCATGTGTATCCTTTGGGTCCATTGCACCTACATGATCACTCCTTAACCCAAGTATCCTTAAGTAAATCATAAGCCTCCATGCAAGCAACCAAGTGTCCCCATGCTACATATGGCTCAATGCCCTTCCCTAATGTTCCCAATGCTCCTCCTCCAAGTGGGTCATCATTCCAAGGAAGAAGCCAATATCTCCATGTGTGAACTTCAAGAAGAAAGTCACTAAGACACATAGGTGTCCAAGGCTCCAAGGAAGTGTGCCACATAAGCATCGAGTTAAGTTATAGAAATCCATGAGTGAGGTATCTCCATTGTGTATGTCCATCATGGTACAATATAAGGTAGTAAACACATCATGCACCCCACATCACATAAAACGCCTCCAAGCATGGTGCAAACACTTTCAAAGTGACCCCTAAAGTTAACGATGTCTTGGTGACTAAATATATGTTCTTGTTTGTAAATAAATGTCTCCATAATGATGTTTCAATTAAAGATTATCAAGTTTGAATTAGTTTACACTTTAATAAAAGTTGTATTCTAAATACCATGAATCAAAAGGTATTAGTGATTGATCATTGACCACCTCTATTGGAAGAAAAATTTAATCAATAAAATACACACTTAAATACTAATAATAAAAGGTGAATTTACATCGACAAGTCACCCATGATACATATAATTTTTTTTATTAAAATGAAAACAAAAAATTTTGTGAAAGCCTTCCTAACTACAATAATATAGATGGAACAAAATCACTCACTTAATTCCATAACACAAACCCAACAAATTTATAATCTCATAAAGATTTTCATCCAATTCATTTCCATTTGATATTGAGTGCAACATTTTTATTAGTCCTTGCCACACTAAGGAGTATACTTTTTTATTTAGAGTTGAATATTTTTGACATTACATTAGTTTTTTGTTCTCATGTAATTTTTCATAAAGTTTTGAAATATTTTATAAAAATTGTATATTAAACATAATACTTTCAAAATACAAAAAAATACATTGTTGATTGGTCAATTGGTTGATTAACATAACATAAATCCCTAAGAGGGTTGTCTTAAAAATAAATAAGTAAATAAAAAATATTATGTAACATTTTTTTGAGGTTACCACATGACATGGGCATACCATGGGCTATAACTATTAGCACAAGAATGTACTCACTGACAAAACTGGTTGAGCAAGAACTACCATCTCGTTTTCTAACAAATTATACTACAAACAAGCCATTATATGGTTTCCAATCACTAGTGAAGTTCAACAAGCCCATACGTTCAATTAGCTAATATTGTGTGGGAAATATGTGGCATGCCATGATGAAGGCTAGTCATTTGTCTCATAAATTATGGGGGGGAGGCATAATCTAATATACCCAGGGTATATTTTCACTAATGTCATAATGTTATAAACAATCATTATGTAATAATTTCCATATGTCACAATGCACATTTATGGTATAATAATTATAAGTCAACACTTATTCCAAATGGTATAACTTATCACCCAAGGTTTATTTATATACACACCATTATATCTCAATTCATCAAATCTCATATAATATATTCATATTAATAAATATCTATTTATTTTAATGTGGATAGTTTAGTCTTATCTCTTCATGGATGATAATATCATGAAGTGAACCATCATGTTTGTTTAAATTGATATAGATCCATTTATTTTGGAACCTATGGTAAATTTTATTTTGCGAGAGGAAAAACAAACTATGAGCTTTGGTTAAACTTCACAAACAAAACATAGAAATGTTGAACTTATGCTTATACTGAGAGGGGGGTGAATCATTATAAGATACTTTTTACTTTATTTAAACATTTATCAATCATTAATTAGTTGAAAAGAAATAATCACATATAAACTCAAATCACAATGCATAGAGTTTAACAAGGAAACCCAATCAGGAGAAAACCATAAAACTTATCTTTATAAATTCATGTACACACAAACCTATTGTTATAAATATTGTAGGAACCAACCTACGAGAGACATCAATCTCCTTAACTTAGCACCAAATCAACAATATGTAGGAACCAACCTACTGGAGACACCAATCTCCTCAATTAAGAACCAACCCAACAACACATGTAGGCACCAACCTATTGTTACAATATTTGCAGGAACCAACCTTTTGGAGATACCAATCCCCTCACCCGAGCACCAAATCAACAAGATATCTGTAGACACCAATCCAATATCTTCGTACACAAATTACTTTTGACTTCACCTGCATGTTTCATTCCATAGACAATCCTTCAAACCCTAGCCACATGTAGCCTTCATTTTCTAGTGAGCCTCATAGAATCATTCCCATAATATAATCTTCGACGACAACATCACAACCTCAAAATAGTGCACATTGCAGCATCAAAACCTCCAAACAATGCACATGGAAACATCATAGACATTTAGTCCTTCATAGCAGCCCTTGAGAACAAGAAAGACCCAAAGAAAATACCTTATACTTCTCTTGCACACCTTTAGATCCCGTTACAAGGGAAAAACTCTCTATGGCCAAGGGTAAACCACAACAGATAGGTATGACTGCAGAAATCAACTCAATTCCAACATGTTATATATAAAATAATGTGCAATATGAGGACGAAGCCTACCTCGGTTCAATCGTTTGATGTCGTTCCACCATTGAGCACTTTGACCCAAATCTTTACACATGCAAGAAGTTCTCAACGAACAAGTGATGCAAGTATATAGTGACAATATATAAAATGAGTTAGTACATCAGATAGCACAATCCATTAATAAACATTACAAACATGCCCATGGATAATAATCATATATTTGCAAGATATCGATAGGACGGGAAAGGAGTATTTCTATTAATAATTGATCAACATAAGTATCAACATTACAGACTTTCGTGTCGGCACGGTTCGAAACCAAGAAACCAAGTTCCTTCCAACTGGGTCTCCACCACTTCAATCCTCCACCAAAGGCAAGCTCATAGAAAAGAGGTAATGAGGTCCTCTCGACAATAAGGAAAGAGCTTGGGGGTTGAACACTGTGTTCAGACTTGAGGGACAAAGGGATGCAGACTCAATATGAAGTAATTTCTTCAGAGTAACTTTTCTCTAAAAGTTGAATGCTTTCTCCACTTTTTCCATAGATCTAAATTGTGCTCTTATAGCCTCCAAAATGCAACTGAAGGGTCGAGTCTAAACGTTTCCAGTATATGGAAGGCCAAAGATCAGAGATCTTATGTCATGACATGGAAACACGACCTCATTTTGTATTTTCTGGCATAAATCCACATATACGTGTGTTGTAGTGGAGCAGGAAGCATATACACATATTGCAAAGAAGTTAGGGAGCGTATATGTGGAAAAATATATATTTTTGGCTCTGGATTTATTAAAAAGGGATTGATAAGTCTGCATAGGGAAATGGAAAAAGGCCCTTTGTGCAAGATAGCAATGGTGAGACAAATCTTGCTATAACATATGCCCCCTAATGTGTGAGATCAGAGGAGTATCTACGATGGACGAAATACATTATAAATAACCCAGAAGTGAAGTGGTAGAGAACCAGCTGGACAAAATCAATTGCTCATTACATTATGTATTGACTTTGCATACATGGCTGCCAATAATACAATGCAGATCCATGTGGAAAATATACCAACAAGTGTTCATGGCCATGAGTAAGCAAGTATAAATGCGGTTACATGCCAATAGTTGTCATAGTCACGAACAAGGCCCAGTGAAACCAATCTCAAAATCAATCTGAAGATATCTGTATACCATGGAGTACAATCTAATCTCCCATGGTCCCTGAAGTCAAATAGGTATTGGTCCAATGAAATGGAAGCAACAACTCAGGAAAGTTACGTCCACAAAGTGATGTCTTCAAGTCTTCAATACAATCCGCCAATGGTGCATGTCTACATCATGTGAATAAATGAGTTGAGGTCAAACACGATGAGACATTGTTTGATTACCGGTCATTGAGGTATACCTTTAACAAACATGAGACAACCTACCAATGATGAAAGTAGGTATCAAGGCATCGAGTACATCTCTACAAATGTGAATAAAGGAACTGGTGTCGAACACTTGAGAGATCCATTGATTAGGATACATTGATGTATTCCCATCTGTCAATGGTGAGAGAGCCTGCCACTAATGACTGCAAGCCTCAAGGTACTCATAAAACTCTAGGTATCGTATCCAGAATACATGAGCTGAAGTCAATGGAAAGAGACCCACTGAAAGGAGATCATTAAGGCATCTCTCATTAGTCAACACATGGAACAAAGCAGGAGCTTCATGATTTGGTGGAGATTGGACGAAGAATATGTTCACGAACCAACAACCCTACGCATCTTTTGCATGTGCCAAATGTAAGCGGTACACAAAAAAGACCCTATGAATAGCAACCAACAATGAAAACTGTTGAAAAAGGTGAGGAAACCACCAATAAGGATAATGGCATCCAAGACACTGCACGAATCCCAAAGTGTGAATATATGTCTTGTCGTCGAACACAAGGGAAACCACCCAGTCAATGACCCATGATGAAATGTTGATTGTTGGGCTCAAGGTGACCTACCAATGATGAAAGTAGGGCCAGGGTGCATCATAAGACCAACATATCATGTGATTCTGAGACAAACTGAGGGTATGGCCAACATGCAGAGTCAAGATTTCTGAGGAGTGGCTGACATAGGTTGATAGACTTCCTTTGAACAAGAGCATAATATATACGGTGGACTCCGATAGGATATACTTAATGATGTGACAACTAGATGTAGGAGGCATCCATAATGTTCTCTATAGTGACTGGAAGATTAACTAGTCGGTAGAGAAAATTCTGTAACGAGATCAACTTCCTAAGGCCATGCTAAACCCAAAATTATGATGACACAAGGACTCAATAACTTTGTGCTATGTTCAAAGGAGACATGACTACTGCCAATTACAATATAGTACTCCCTTCCCACCCGTCTTTTTTTGTTTTTTCATAACAAGTGAATGCTATGATATACAGGAGGGAAAGAGTGTCACAAGTAAGCAAAACTAGTTCCAGCAGTGGAACGTACCTATGCTCAATGCAAGGAAATGCATGTGGGATATGGACACTCGAGGTGATGTTCCTTCTAGGGTATAGGGTGTCAAATTGCGAAGGATATAAACAAGGCTCTGCTTGGTTGAGGATGAAAACTGCTTGGGTCATGGTTTATAACGTAAAGAGAGAACCAACATGAGATGAAATCACAATTTAACGCCAAAAATACTTATACATACTAATTATTATTCTCAAAACCCTAGATTTAAGTCTCATTAATTAAATTAAATTCTGAAATTAGGATAACCGACTTAATTAAATAACTTTTAAATTAAAAAAGTGTCTTGCATTTAAAGTACTAATTGACGATGATCAACTAGCTCTCACTCGACGATTAGTCCTGATGATGAATCCTGATTCGTATTCGAAATGTTGATGACAAAATGACACCAACTGTGGATTATCCGAACAACACATGCGAAACTCCTCACCACAGAAACTTAAAAACAACAATGTCCTTTTTTATATATTTTAGTCTACTTGGTGTGAAAAAAGGGGTAAACTTGTGCCAAATAGACGTCTTTTCAAATCCAATTTACGAGTGTGAAAAAGACAAGTTCACTCGACAATGTTTTCCATTTTTTATAGTGAGTCGAAAAAGAGCTTAACTAAGACTCATGATCTTTCAAATCCAATTTTAACGAGTGTGAAAGGGAAAAATCACTCAACGATCTTTTCAATTTTTAATAATGAGTCAGAAAAGAGATTAACTAAGACTCATTTTTTGGGAGTCCGCGGGTAATAAGGCCGCGTGTGCATGAATGAGAAATGAGGCTCATTGTAAAGTCATGTATCGAATTCTAGTGGACTCCCGATCCTAAGGAAAAATCTCGGCATGGGCACCAAATGACAAAGAAGTTCTAACTAGGGTACCCATGTTTGGTAAGTCTCTACCATTTATTAACGATGCTATGATAGCAGATGGAGGTTAATGCGTCGCAATAAATGGGTTCATACCTAAGGAGTAAAAAGTGGTAATTGAAGGATAATGAAAAACTGCACGATGTAGTGAATACCTATCCTATATGCTAGGTTATGAATATACTTGTATGAGGAGACGAACGGCCAACCATGACGTTGAAATATGTAAGAAAATTGAGTCAAAACTACAAAAACCAGCTTAAAACCATTTTTGAATTAGTCCATTAGACAAAATAATAGCATAAAACTATATCAAATGGGTAAAAATGTTTTATAAATAGTAATAAAATCAAAATTTACTATGTCATTTTCATTTTCACCCAAAATAGTGCAATTTGGACTAACATACCTCCAGAAATAAAATGGCGATCGCGGGAGCAATAGGCAACATAATCGCAAACCGTCTGGATCAGGTAATTCTTCATCCCATCCTCTTCAAATTCAATGGTTTATAATTTTGAATTAAACTCCATTTTTTTAGTATTTAAGGGCGCAAATTGAGTTTTTTGGTATACGCGGGTTTCTACTAATATGTCGCATGTACGACCACATATACGCCCCTATGTGAACTACAAGGCGCATATATAAGGCCCTACCCGCGACTGTTCTTGGATAACCCGCGTATAATTGCGCAACATGGAAAAAAATAAGCTTCTAACTCAAAATTTGATTTGTTTTTTGTAGGATGGTGTTGGAGTGGAGGGAGAGAGAGCATGAGGAGGTAGATGCAGCAGTGGATTGGGATCTGGTGGCTCAAGTGACATTAAAAATATGTGGTCTATACAATTTTTGGGCTCTCAAAGGAATGACGATCCAAGTGAGGTTATTGGAAATGTTGGTGGGTTATTAGGATCCAGATAGCGAGAGATTTATCCTTTATGGAAAACCATTAAGGATCGAAGTAGATGACATCTACTTCTTTACAGGACTTTCACACCGAGGAGAGGTCGTGAACCTCAAGTCATGTGGGGCTGGGAGTGGGATGAAGGTCGAAGAATACATCGAGGCCCACTGTGTTGTAGGGACTCCCACGGTGGGAAGTCAAATCCCTATCCGAGCTATAGGTAACCTTAGCCTGAAGATTATTTTTCTCATGCTTACCAGGATCATAGGGTCATCCTCACTGCATCAAGCATCGAGACCGCTTATGTTTTACGCACTGGAGTGTGCGAGACCTACTGTGTACGATAGGTGTACCTCACTGTTGACCAATATGAAAGGTTAGCTAACATAGTGCAAGCAGGGGGCAAATAGAAACTTTGGGTTTGCCTTTATCCTTTGTAGCTTCTTCTTCAAGCGGATCCCAATCCTGGGACCTAGAGTGGAGATCATTCCCAGAGGGCCATGTGATCTAGCTATGGCGTGATGGATTGAGGTCATGAGACGGTAGGGGGGGGGTAGGGTGTCGACACCCTACAACGATGATTTTTTCTTCTAGTGGAGGAGACAAATCATATCTCTGGACGACTATCCCTATGCAGGAATTGATTTCACAGGTGATCTTGATATGCCGCTTCCACCAGAATCCGCCTACGATATCATAGTTAAAAAATATTTTTATATATTTCATTTTTTGTATTTTTGTATTTAAAAGAACAAAAATATTTTTTGGATGGTGTTTTTAAATATTAACTCGATACTTGTGTGGTTGTAGACATGGGTCTGCAACGGCTAGAGGGATTCCTACGACATAGGCAGAGGCATCGGGGAGATGAGGTAGTGGGATGAGAGGCGGAGAGAGTCCTTCAAAACGTGTAGGGTGTTGAGCTCCAAATCTGCCCAAGTAAATTAGAGTGCATTTATTATCAATCCGGTGTTTGTAAGACTTAGAGGCATGTCCAAAGTATATGGATTTTAGAGATAGTTTTTATCTTTTATGGAGATAAACCAAAGATCTGTTCTAAGGTTGAATGTGAAAGAG
>ML798596.1:192832-213016 GCA_009831015.1 Picea engelmannii | reverse complement strand
ATGCTAAGCTCCTATTCAGAAGTCATCTTCATAGATCTCATGACAGTAATCAGCACTTGTTTTTCTAAATGGTAAAAACAGTAAGCATAAAACCTATTCTAAGGCTGAATGTGAAAGAGAAACTAAGCTTCTATTCAGAAGTCGTCTTCATAGATCTCATGACAGTAATCGGCACTTGTTTTTCTAAATGGTAAAAACAGTAAGCATAAAACCTATTCTAAGGCTGAATGTGAAAGAGAAACTAAGCTTCTATTCATAAGTCATCTTCATAGTCCTCATAACAGTGATCAACCCTTGTTTTTCTGAAGAGTGAAAACAGTAAGCATTCAAGAGAAAGTTTAAGACCTATCAAATGTTGGAAGAACAAAACTCTTATTCAAGAGATGCATTCATTGTCTTCTTTCATTCATTCATTAATCAAATCAAAATACTGAAAGCATAAATAACTCAAAAGCATTCAAAACTATCTTAGTGATTTAAGTCAAACTACACATTGAGTTCTCATTCAAGAAACCATTCACAACATGAGTAAGGCTTGAAAACATTAAGCATGTAACTGAGCTATGAAATTCATCTACCTACAGCAAGATAAAACTCATCTATAGCAAACAAGATCTAAAACATGTACTTGAAAAATAACAAAAAGGAAAGAGTGTACTAGTTGGCAATGGGGGCCCTCCACTGCTTCCCTGGTACACTTTGGTTAACTCAGCTACGAAAAGACTCCAATAGAATTCAAATCACCATAAGCATTCAAATGAACAAAAACACAGAGCTGATCTTCAAGAGTGAAAATTCTCAAGTTTCTTCATTCATCCAAAGGTTGTCTTACTAGTTAAAGCTTAAGAGTATTTATACAAGAGTCTTAAAACCAAAAGTGCTAAAATGTCTCCTAAATATCATAAGTAGATCCACAATATCCTAGGAGGGTCGAATGCCTCCTCTAGATCCTCAAAACATGGCCAAAATCCCACGAAATAAAAAACTGTCCAAGATTTGATGCTGAAACATGGCAATTTCTGCTGAAGTGGCCCTGTTTGACCAGCGTTGACCGGGCATCTAGCAGTCTCAGATTTCGAATCTGATAGATTATTCACCATCCTTGTACATCTGGGAACACGATCAAAGTGTTTGATTTCACCCAGGTGTCCTGCAAGTATACAAACGACGGAGCTTTTACGGGATTTGGTCAAATCCTGTAATTTCTGGTAAATTTCCAATTTTAATGCTAAAATTTAGAAAATTCAATTCTAAAGCTAAAGAATGAAAAATATGCCTTGAATAGGTTGTTTCATGGAAAATGTGGAATGAAATGAAGGAAAAATGGACAAATAAAGAGGAAAAAGTATGGTTTATGGAAGCACAAAAATGGGCTCAACATAGGGTAACCTGTCGCGTTTGACACAGAGGATTCCTATGGTTCAGGTGGAGGATCTACCTGAAGCCATGCAGAGGTAGGTTGTCAGTGTACCTAGAGCATGGGTACAAATCTTCCGGTGTCTCGCCAATGCCATGGTTTTCTATCACGAGACTCATCTGGAGACACAGGCGTAGATGTCATGGGACATGTATATTAGTTGTATATGTATTTTTGAGGGTTTTAGCCCCAATTTTGTAATATAAAACACCATATGTTTTGGAAATATATAAAGAGGGATCTTCAGTTGTACTTATATCTTACAATGTGTACATTGATTTAATGGTTTTCTTTTCTTTATTAATGTGACAAATGCCAATTCAAAACATAATTAGCGTAGGCATCATATACATGATTAGAACTTCTAGGAAAGTGAAAGTATGTAATAAAATAAAATTGTCATTCTAAAAGATGTACCCATAGGAATCGACGGAGTAACATAAGATCACGCACACGGTAAAAACCATTCAAATGACATACGACTAACTGAGAATCTAGGCACACCTCTATAGAGTGAATACCATGTGAGATAGCATCGCGCAATAATTCTATGACGACGTTGTATTCGGCCACAGTATTAATGGATGGCCCTAGGCATACACCACCTAAAGACACCAGCAGACCCTCGAGCGATTAAATCACCCAAGCGGCAGAAGCTAAGTTATGTATATGACGAATGGCTCCATCGACAAATCCTACATAGACCAAAGACTCCGTTGACATCTGCCAACAAAAGGGAAAATTCAATAAGCAAGCCAAAGACAAAAAGGGGAAAAGGTGTATATGCACTAAATTTACATTAGTATACAAAGGGTTTCACCCAAGACCAAGGCTCAAGCATAATACCTTTTTAAGTAGAGCCCATTTATGGGCTCATCCAATTTATTCCCTTCATAATATTCCAACTTGTAGGCTCCTTTTTCTAGAACACGTCGCACGATATAAGGACCGTGCTACATGGGTTTAAACTTTCCTGCCCCTAGCAGTTCTTTTGCTTGGTCATACAAGAGGACCAAGTCACCCTCAACATACAACTGGGGACAGACATAATTATTGTACTAAACCTTGACATGTTTCTTGTTTGCCTCGATAGTCGTAAAGGCGTCCCGACGTTGCTCGTCAAGACTCTCTAGGTGTACAAGGCATCTCTCTAAATCTGAAGTGTCAAGTAGGAGCTCAACTGCCAATTTGAGAGAAGGTATTTTGCATTCAACGGGAAGTATCGACTCCACACCATGTACTAACTGAAAAGGAGAAAAATCGGTGCCAGTCTTAACCGCGGTTCGGTATGCCCAAAGTGCAGGATATAACATGATGTGTCAGTTGGAATTGCTTCGACTGACAATTTTTTTCAAGATGGTCTTGAGAGACTTATTGACGGCCTCTACTTGCCCATTTTCTTGGGGCTAATAAGGAGACGAGTGATCATTTTTAAACCCCATCTTAGACGCTAGTTCTATCATCATTTCATTTTGAAAACGACTACCATGATCAGTGATAATATCACTCGGGATACTAAACTGGGCGATAATTTGGTTGAATACGAAAAAGATGTAGTCTTCCCATCATATTTCATGGTAGGCATGGCTTCAACCCACTTGGTGAAGTAGTTGACAGCCACGATAATGTGTTGATGCCCCCCAGACGAAGTTGGGTTGCAATCAATGAAATATACTCCCCACTTTGTGAAGGGTCCGACGATAATGACTAGGTGAAGAGGGGTTGGGTGCAAGTGCATTTTTTGAGTGGACACCTGGCAGGGGTGACACTTCTTAAATGCTTCAATACAATATTTAAACATGGTGGGCCAAAAGTAATTGGCTCGCAAGATTGTTTGGGTTGTCGCAAGCCCAGATAGATGACCACCACAAGCCCCTTTGTGGAAATCATTAAGGACTAACTCGGCTTGCTTGTGAGTTAAGAAACAACATAAGATACTATCTATTCCTCAACGATACAAAGTGTCGCCAACGATTGTATAATTTTTGGCTTGGTATCTAACACGTCGTCGATACAAGAGATGTTGAGTGAACTTCAAGGTTTGAAGATATAAAAAAATATATCCATACTAGGGGTCGGATGACGAGACGAGGAAAATGTGTTCATCTGCGAACGAATTGACATGAATAACATCTTCGTCTAATCATGGGAAATCGGATATTAACTCTACAAAAACTAGTGATTTCTTGGACTTGGCTGAAGCAAAGTCGAGATTAAATTCTTGTAAGATGACAATCCATTTATTATATTTTCTGCCTATGATATGTTTAGTGAGGACATATTGAAATAGATTAACATCGGCAACCACAGTAGTTTTTCAAAGCAATATATAGTGTCATAAACGTTGGACTGTGTGCATGACAGCCAAAGGTAGCTTTTCAACATGCGAGTAATTACGTTCAGGACCAACTAAATTTCGACTGAGATAGTAGATGACGTGCTCGTGGAGATCATCATCCTCCTAAACTAGAACCATATAAATGGTCTCTTCAGACGCGACAATATACAAAAATTAATCTCTATTGTAATCAGGATATTTCAGCAAAGGGTTCGATACCAAGGCTTTCTTTAAAGCATCAAAAGATTGTTGGGCTCGCTCATCCCAGATAAATAGGGTGTCTTTCTTCAATAGGCACATGAAACCCTTAGTTATATTGGCATAATTCATAATAAACCGATGCAAAAAGTTAGCTTTCCCCTGTAAACCTTGAAGTTGTCTAATCGTGCGCGGGGGAGGCAACTAAAGAATTGCCTCAACCTTAAGTGGATCTACCATGATCCCTGTCTTGGATACTAAGAATCCTAAGAGATGGCCAGATCTAACACCATATATGAATTTATGAGGATTGAGTCGGATACTATAGTAGTTTCATCTTTCAAAAACCATTCAAAGGTGTGTAGCATGATCCACTCTCTTGAGAGAGTGAGTAGCAAGATCATCGAGGTAAGCTTCGACTATGTGTTTGAGATCATGAAAAGTGAAAGTCATGGCTCGTTGGAAGGTTGCTCCGACGTTTTTCAAGCCGAAAGGAATTTTTCGGTATGCAAACATGCCCCAAGGACATATGAATGTTGTCTTATGTTGGTCTTTGGGTTTGATCTGGATTTGGTTATAGCCTGAAAATCCTTCCATAAAATAAAATATTTCGCTTCCTGCACACTCATCGAGAATCTAATCAATGAAAGGTGTGGGGAAGTTATTTTTAGGACATGCCTTGTTCAGGTCACGAAATTCCATACACACACGGATGGTTCCTTACTTTTATTCACGGGAATGGGGTTGGATACCCATTCAGTCAAGGGAACCGGGTAGATAAAGTCGGCATTAAGTAGCTTCTCTACCTCTGCCTTAATAGCAGGAGCCTTCCTAGGATTAACAACTCTAAGACATTGTCAAATGGGTTTAGCATTAGAGTAATTCCTAATCTCATGTTCAAAAATACGGGGGTCGATCCCTGGCATCTCTTCATATGACCAAGCAAATACGTCTCGAAATTCTTTGAAGAGGTTGGTGTAGATCAAAATCTCTTCTGGTGAACAATCTACACCTATATTTACATTTTCGATCTTTCCACGGGTATGAGAGATATTGATCTGGACAGTAGGACAAATACTTGCCATATTCCCTTCAACGTAAATGCAATGTGTATCAAGTGGAACTACGGCGTGACCAACTATATCACTCAGGGTAGATCTAAAATCATCTTGCTCAATTCTTTCAAGACTTGGGAGAAAATAAGATCGATGATGCATATTGTCCCAAGGTCTCTCGGAAACATTCATGGCTTCAAGGATGGCTTCATCCGAAGGCAAAGTCTCATCCAATAAATCATGTGAACAAGATAACAAAGTGGCCCACACAGGCCTGAGAAGTGGATGCTCCTCGACTGTCTGTGAGGGAACAGGATCAGGATCGGCAAAAGAGTTAAGGATAGCTTGATATGCAATCTCTCTTGTCGATAATGGCATAGCCATGCCAGCATGCGACTGACCTTCAATCAACGAAGTCGGAGAAGGTAGGGTCCAAGGATCACTAAAATAAGAAGTGTGAAAAGGGATGGACTTCTCTACTGAAGCGGGCATACTGGACATGGCGTAAATGTGGTGAGTTGGGGCCGAGAAGTCAAAAGTAACCATGAGGTAAGAATACATTTTGACACTGATATTCTCAGTTGTCGGCTGAGAATTTTCGACCACAGGGATCGACAGTCCAACAGATGCATTCGGGCTAGAGTACGCAAAGGATAATTGGTCGATCGTCACAATATCCCTCTGATGAGGAAAGAAAAGTGTGCAGAAAATGGACGATACGACGATGACCATAGCATAAGTCCAATTGTGACCTAGTAAAAGTTTATAATCGAGAGGTGCATCAACTACCTCTACTTCCACCTCTACCGTCTTCCCACCTAAATGGACCAGAAAGGCAGGGAGAATACCATGAGGGAGGAAGGAATGACCGTCGAATGCGATCAACATGGTTGACAACTTTGAAAGGGTTAGAGAATCGATAGCTTTCCAATAGACTAAGGACACCAGGCAAGTGGCAGCACCTTCATCAATGACCACTCATTTGATGGTATATTTAGAATACTCCATGTGGATTTGGAAAGCCACATGGTAGGGTCAGCGAGGATTCATGTCTGTGACATAAAACTTGATGATCTTCAAGCCACTAGGTTCTAGAGCTCCTAAGGCAGAGAGTAAGGCATTTCTCTATGATGGAAACATCTAGAGTACCTCCAAAGTAGACATCGTGCAAGGTTTTTGGCCCAGATCCTCAACAATAGAGTAGTTCTGGGCGGCTCTAGCATTAGGGTTATGGGTAGAGCGCTTGAATACTCCTTTCAAAATACGAGGTGGTGGATCTAGTTTCTCAATCTATAAATTCGTCTACAGGGGTGGAGGAGGAGCTTTTAGGCTGGTACTAGCTTTTGAAGAGCTGTAATCTTGAGTGCGAGTGGCTATATCAATTTTTGCGTCGACCATATTGATACAAAAATGGTCGCCATCTTGCGGTGGTGGGTTTTGATTCCCACGAGGCACATTTCTGGCGTTTGAAGAACTCGAGGCTAAGTGTTAGTTATGAGGAAAAGGATTCGTTAGCACATCAGCCAGAAGATTTAAAAGCCTCGAAGCCTCCACAAGTTTGGGGCATAACTATGTAAGGTGATCATCAGTACAAAGTTTACAAGGAAACTTAACCTTATGCTTTTCTTTCTTTCCCTCTCCAGCATTATCGTTATGTTTTCCATTATTATTCTTATGCTTGGGTTTATTATTCCAACCTCTACGATTATTTCGACCTTTCCATTTATTCCCATATGGTTGTTGGTCACCATTTAGGTTTTTCGACGACTGCACGGAATGTACATCCGTTGATTGGGTGGGTTTGGAGGATCGATATGAAGCTGGTCCTTCAGGAGACTTTGTTTTTGAGTTTGCGAACTTTACATTGGTGGACCTGACAATGCCATCGGTATGGGGCCCAAGACTTTGTCTAGGATCATGAGTCGACTACGGTGCATCGGGAAGAAGGTGGTATAACATCCCAGACTGAGCATAGATCGAATCGAATTGTTGGGCTCTAAAAATGGCCTCTTCCTCGTTGAAGACCCTGAAAGTAGCAACATCCTTTGAAATAGGAGCACGCAAGGACTTTAAAAACCATTCGAAAAGAAATTTCATGGGTATGGGAGTCTTAACTAATTGTCTTCACCTATGCCATTCCTGGATATGGTCCGAAATATGAGTGTTAGTACCCTGGCGTAAAGTTGACAAAATTTCAAGGCCAACATCATAACGAACGGGTAGTTGAAAATGGTTAAGAAAGGCTAGCACTAACTATTGAAAAGACCCATATGTCCCCCTAGGTATCTCAATATACCATTGTGATGCAATCTCGATAAGAGTGCATTGAAACAATCGTAATCTAATAGAATCGTGATTCAAAGAATTCGATTAGCACTAGAGGTGAAAAGTAGTGACGTGATCACCAGGGTCCTCACCATTCTTACCCTCAAACTTTGGAATGTCTGATGGAATCTTGGTGGGGATAGGGGGCCATGTGGGATCATGACTCACCAGGTCGTTCATTAGTTTAGAAAAATCTAGCAGATTAAGCGTGGCCAGAAAGGGAATACGGGGTTGCGACACCTGACCCCATCCTCTCACAAAAGACTGAGTATTAGGAGCTGCGTTCCATCCAAGATTCTGGTAAGGACCAGAACCTTGTTTGAAATTAAAATATCGTCATCTGGGTGGATTTGTGAAATATGGATTGGGCATCATTCCAGAAGGAATTTTTTGATAAGGGTTATAAAAATTGCCCCCATTTGGATTAGCTCCAAAATGAGGGTTGTTAAAACTGCCCCCAACTAGATTATATCCAGGTTGGGGGGTGTCCAATACATAAGACTGGCCTCCTCTGGGTGGAAATCTAGAGGATTGAAGTGGATTCATTATGCCAAAATTATTGGTTGAATTCACCACTGAGGGGATAGGGATATAGGGCGAAACTTGTCCGCCATCTTGGTTGTTCCATCCAGCCGTAGAAGGATTAGACCCGGGGTTAAGGAAGGGGACACTTCCTAGATTAAGATTCGCTTGGGGAACATGAGAGCTACCAAACAGAAAAGGAGTGTAAGGAGGTGTAGTGCCCCCAGGTCCAAGGCTAGTGTTATGGCCAGCAGCTGGGATGGCAGTCGAAAACTGTGAAGTGAAACTTGGCATACCATAGGAAAATGGACTAGTAGTCATGTGCATGGTCTAAACATTGTAACTCGATGAGTGGCCAAAACCCCCAAAAGGGTTAGAAGCAAGAGACAAAGCATTGACTATGGGTCAAGCCATAGTACCGGTGTAGGCCTCCGGCATTACAACTGTAGTGGTTGTAGGTGTCAAAGGAGTGAAATTGACTATTGTGGGATTGGGAGTTGATGAACTCCCAGTGTTCTGAAGACTAGACTCAGTACTCATCCTTGTGGCATCACAAGTCTGAAAAGTGGATGTGTGTGTACCACTCCCGATAAATCTACGCCTTTTAGAAGGCAATAGCTCGAAAATCGATGGTAACTGTAACAAACGACGGGACCTGCAAGGAAGTTGGTCTGACTACATGATGACTTATGACTCTCAACAAATAAAAATATATCCTAAGGCCAACTAGTAATCAAAGAGCATACCAAAAAGTCAAATGGACAATATGCATGCAAACGGGCTAAATTGGTTGAGTGGCCTACCTCGCTAAAGAAGGTATGCCTCATCCAGGTGGGACCTGAGACTCCCTTCTAAAGTTTGGAGGTAACATAATCAGTTATAAGGGCCCTCATAGGCTTAACAACCAATCGGTCAGATCCCCCCAGAGAGGTAATATTCCATAAAGGTTGTGTGTTGTCCGACTCTTATCTGACTCAGGATACAAGCAGAACAACCCATGCAAGTAACCTATGAGAAACCTAAGTCAAGAAACTAATCAATCACTGTATAACCAATGCACAGGTGAATAGTCGTAATTCTGGATTACCGTATGGGTAGGGTAGCAAAGCCTGAAACCTTCAAAGTATCACCTCTCACAGAGGTATGGATACTAGAAAGATCCCCAAATACGAATAAATCCACAGAAATATCTCTGATGCTAGGTGAGTATCCAAGGGTTATCCCTTCAACAAACTTCACGCGACCTTGTTCATAACTCTGGTGTGAGCAGAGCCTCTTGATATTACCAATTATACAATGGATTTCTCAACTCCTTGTCTCAGACACATATGTTTATTTAATTGCCTTGGAGAAGTTTACTCACAAAATCCTATTCCAAGGCACTAAATCCTAGGCCAGTTTGTGCACCCTAAACACTAAAATCGTTACTACTCAATTTTAGTTTAAAGCGTACATTTTATTGGCCATGATTACTCAAAAGGGTATGGAAATGAAACTCATGGTGTTATGACTCTGAATAAAAATAAAAATATATATAATGCAAAGCCTAACTTTAACTTTTCAGTGAATGATATGCTAAATAAAAACAATGCAATCTTCAATTTTAACTCTGCAACTCAGAAGTAAAATGTGATCTTTCGCTAAATGTGCTAAGCTAATGATAAAGGTTCCAAGAAAAAAATACCAACCAATGCAAAACACCTATTTTTTTTTTTTCAATGTATTAAAAAGAAAATGCATGGACTGATAAGCGACTTGATATATAACTTCTACTATGTATAAAAGAAATCACTTGAGTAGAATACCAATCAACTAAGTAGGCAGCCCAACTACCAAGGACAAATCAAAAACTGAAAACAAAGAGAAAGACGCCGCCCAAAAATTCAACTCCAAACAGGTTTCCTGTCATCCCGGATAATCTCAACAGGCACCACGGAGACCTAAGAAGGCTCAGTGATCCTCAAAACCTACCCAACAGTCACTAAAACAAGCAAGGGGAAGTGGTATACGTGATTTTTCAAGAGAAAATGGCATATATACACCTCTTGCAGTGGGACAACAAGTGTGTATACGCGGTTGTCAGGGAAAAAAGGGTGTATATATTTTAAAACAAGGCTAGGCAAGGGTAAAAGGATGAAAAACTCAGACCCAAAGTGAAAAAACTTTGTCCAACTGTGATACGAAAAGAAAGACAAATGAAAAAGATCAATGTAAGAAGAAAAAATACTTCAACCCTTAGAAGGAATATCTATCCCTAGTGGAGTCACCAATTTTGTTACAATGGAAAAACTCTCTATGGCCAAGGGTAAACCACAACAAACAGGTATGACTGCAGAAATCAACTCAATTCCAACATGTGCTATATAAACTAATATGCAATACGAGGAAGAAGCCTACCTCGATCCAATCGTTTGATGTCATTCCACCATTGAGCACTTTGATCCAAAGCTTTACACCTGCAAGAAGTTTTGAACAAACAAGCGATGCTAGTAAATAGTGACAATATCTAAAATGAGTTAGCACATCAGATAGCACAATCCATTAATAAACATTACAAACATGCCCATGGATAATAATCATATATTTGCAAGATATCGATAGGACGGAAAGGATTATTTCTATTAATAATTGATCGACAAAAGTATCAACATTACAGACTTACGTGTCGGCACGGTTCGAAACCAAGAAACCAAGTTCCTTCCAACTGGGTATGCACCACTTCAATCCTCCACCAAAGGCAAGCTCATAGCAAAGAGGTAATGAGGTCCTCTCGACAATAAGGAAAGAGCTTGGGGGTTGAACATTGTGTTAAGACTTGAGGGACAAAGGGATGCAGACTCAATATGAAGTAATTTCTCTAGAGCAACTTTTCTCTCAAAGTTGAATGCTTTCTCCTATTTTTCCATATCTCGAAATTGTGCTCTTATAGCCTCCAGAATGCAACTGAAGGGCTGAGTCAGAACGTTTCCAGTATATGGAAGGCCGAAGATCAGAGATCTTCTGTTGTGACATGGAAACCCGACCTCATTTTGTATTTTCTGGCACAAATCACGATATACACGAGATGTAGTGGAACAACAAGCGTATGCGCATCTTGAAAAGCATTTAGGGAGTGTATATGTGGAAAAATATATATTTTTGGCTTTGGATTTATCAAAAAGGGGTTGATAAGTCTGCATAGGGAAATGGAAAAAGGTCGTCTGTGCAAGATAGCAATGGTGAGGCAAATCTTGCTATAAAAGATCCCAAAAAGACACTCGTTTTTGGTAGCAGATGTTTTTGTGGAGATTATAATGGAAATTCATTATAACTAAAAACAATTGGGCGGACGGAGGTTGTAGTGAATGTTTTTCTAGGTGGTTCACTTCATGGTCTATATGCACTGGTTGTTATAACCCTAATTTGCACCAAACATACTTACCTGACATTAGGCCATCCCATATGCCTTCTTTTTCGAGCCAGTACCGAACAACTCTATTTAAAAACCCCTCTTTATAAAGGCCCATGCGCCCTGCTCCATTACTGCAAGCGTGTACACGCTAGCTACTCCAATACAGCCCGCATGTACCTACAAAAGCACAGAAAAATGGAATTTTTTGACGGAACACACAACTTTGGGCAAGTTAACTAAACCTTTCGGCCATGCATGGTCGGTCATTTGACCAAATACCTAGCTCTTTATAGCCTATAAAATAAGGGGTAAGGGTCCCATTTAAAAGGAGGAAAATCATAGTAAAGAGACTATACCCAATTGAGCATTCCTCTTGTCCCAACCTTTAGCCATCCTTGTGCAAAGAGAAGTATAGAGAAAATCATTTGGAAGACAGTTGAAGAAGAGCCCAGGACCATTTTCATGTAGCAGTGGCCAGCTTCATCATTGTAAGTTTATTTAGGGAAGTTAATAATAAAGAAGTACTTTTCCCATCCCACCATATGAGGTTTTCATTGTTTATTACATACATGTTGATTAAATCTATAACCCATTAATCTGTAGATCAAATGCATGTGGAGTTCTTTGTTTGTCTTTTGTGAATGCAGGTTATCCATGGGAGGAGAGTTGTAGTCAAAGAGCGACCAAGCGTGAAGAAGGATCGATATCAAATTCCCGAAATAAGGTATGTTCACTTGATCTTCTCAACTACATATTTGATTAAGAATAATGGGGATTAGGTCTGGGATGAAGGTAAAAAGTAGGAATCTTTAGGTCTTTTCTGCATGCATGATAAAACCCTAATTGCAAGTCCGTAGGAGGGATTCCCACCCACAACAGAGTTGGCAACCATACTGGGGACTTCTAGGGTTTCTAGGATCATTTTTTCTTAGGTATTTTTAAACACTGGTTTCATTCCTTGTTTTTAAAGTTTCTGCAAAAGTCTGAGCTAGCAGAGATTCTGGTCTTCCATACCAGTTATCTATGTTTCTTTGCTTGACTGCATTTTTTTTTCTTCAAGACCCACAAAGGTACACGCAGCCTATATAAGGTCTATACACTTGTACTCATTCCCGACCTTCACACAACTCACGTGTACACACTAGCTGAGGAAGTGTCAGTCACATGTATGATTTCAGAAAATTTATTTTAGAGAGGCATTCATCCTCTCCCTTGTCAGAAGTAATTCTTCTTAGGGGTTTTCTGGAACTCATTCTAGTCTTTGTTGTTTGTAGTTTATAGCTTAGGTTTCACCTTAGATTGGTTTGTGCTATGAAATTTTCTTTGAATTGTTTTCTTTTTTCTGTCTAAGAGAGTTTTTGAGTCTTCAAGAGTGTCTGGTCCTCAATACCAGTAGTCTTTTCCAGTGCTTGATTTCTTTTATTTTCATTTTTTGAAGATTTGCAGAGGTACACGCGGCATGCAGAAGGTCTACACACGTGTACATGCGCTTTGACCTTACATAGCCCGCGTGCACACACTAGTTGTCAAACTATTAGTAGTGTGCATGTTGAGAAAATTGTTGTTTAAGGAGGGGCATTCATCCTTTCCTTTGTCAAGAGTTATGCCTCTCAGGTTTTTTTGTCTCTGTCATAGCGGTCAGTAAATTAGGTTTGATCAAAGTAATAGCTTTCTTTGTCATTAAGAAGTTTTCCTCAAAATTTTCCTTTTATAAGGTTTTTAGACAACTGTGAGAGTCCCTTTTTAGTTTGATTGTGTGTTGTTTTTAGAGAGACTCTTTGCGATCTGCGCTTAGGCCAGAGGTTTTCTTGGTCTTTACTTGTTGATATTTTTCCTTTTTGCTTTGTGAGAATTCAAATAAAAATAAAAATAAACTTTTATTTCTTTGTTTGGTTAAATAGTGTTGGTTTGCATTAGTAACCAAGAAAATTCTTTTCTTTCATAAGATCTTGACGGTTTACTTAGACGATAATTAGATCGTAGTCGAGTGAAATCCTGTTTTGAGTCAGTTGTTCAAAGATCTTAGAAATTTTTAGTTTGAAAAGTTGATTAAGAATTGAGTCATGAAGACGTTATTTTGTTTCCAACTTTCTGTTTATTTTTATTTCATCTTTCAAACATCACTAGTTTCACATTCATAACCTTTGACTTAAGACAAGCCATAAAAATTAACGCTAAATCTAAAATTAATTAGACTTTTTATGTTTGTAGGGTCAACCAACTAGTTTAGGGTTAGGGCCTTAAATTAGGTTGGAGAGGAAACTCTTCCAGGCCATTAAATCAAACATTGGAGTCTGAGCTAGGCAGTGTTAAAAGTCCAGTATCGTAAAATTTATCTGGTACCCCCCTATAACATAGGGGATAAACACAAGGTTGCGTGCGGAAAGGTAGTGGAGATGACCCCTCCAAAGCCGGACCAATCGTAGTGGAGAACACATATAGAGGGCTTGTCTTGGGATTCCGTCGATTTCATTTTCCATTGAGCTTCATGGGTCTCGAATCCGTTCGAGTTCCTTAGTTGTCTTCCAGACCACTTTCTTTCGATAACCTTGACAGGTTTCGGGCTCGATACCCTGCTCATTGTGGTCTACCCGACTGTTGACTGTACCTGCCTGGTGACTGTTCGCGCGCTGGAAACCTAGTTGCCTATATTTTTTAGGGACATACACAGGTGACTGCGGGGGTATACCGTGGTACCTAGGACAGAAATCGGGCCACACTTTACAGAGTATACCCGGAGGGTGCTTCCATGTTCGGGTTTCACTTGCACCGGTAAGTTGCTCTAGTCTTGGTTGTTGTAACTGTTCTTCCAACTAGTTTAGTGATTGCTTGTTTTATCTTGTAGGGACTTTTCTAGTGTGTGTTGTTTTTGAACGAATAGAAATCCATAGTGTGTCTTTGATATTCTCACACAGTGGATGATCACGAGCTCTGATGGTCACGAAGGCTTCTTGGCCTTCCACTGGTTACACTGGAGCCACCCCCGCCACCGCTAAGGTGAAATCTTGACCAACAAGGGTCTTTTGAAGTGACCAGGTCACCGTAAATCACACCTGACCAACATCTGTTAAAGGACCTTTTGACACTTTTAAAGCCGACTATAATGGAGTCAAATCTTGTCTCTTCTTATGGGAATCCTGATATTCCTACCATGATTTTCGTCACAGGGGGTGTTCCACCTCCTACCCCACCATCGCCATTCCTAGCCACCATGGTCTCGTCTGCCTCTACTTCAAGCAGTGGCCCGATCCCATCTTTGGCGACGATTACTGCTCCTTTCACACAGAGTTCGACAGGCCCTCCGTTCTCATACGGGATGCCTAGCACAGGTACCATCCCTGTACTATATTACTCCACTTTAATACTTTAGGCCTGGGGGCAAGGAGCTCTAACGCTCCTCTGAAAGGACCCATGGGGGGCACTTCATCTCCTTTTAACGCTTTCCCTTACGAGGGAGGTCATATACCTTCTTCATCCCCTTCACTCGGCGGTACCCACCAACACTCCATCGGGCCAAACACACACCATAGTTCAATTGGATTAGGGAGTCGAGGACCACCTTCTCATAATATGTCGGTAGGGTCGACACCGTTTTATTTGTTTGGTGTGTTTGGTAACAACGCTTTCTCGTCAGCTTCTTTCCTGATCGGGGGAAACCCCGGTTATGGCCAACCTAATCCTATGCAGGGTATTATTCCTACATAGGGGGAAAACCCAAGAACTTCTTCTGCATCAGGACCTTGGAATTTTTGGCAAGGATTAGTTCCCTCATCGGGAATGTCGATCTGGGGAATTTTTTTTCACAACCAATGGAACCCCTGGCAAGGTGCTATGCCTATACCCATGAGATCAGCATGGGGAAACCCTTCCCAAAGTCCTCCAAATGTAATGCACACCCAACCATCTACATCCTATTTCAAGAATCATCCAATGATGTCTCCTCACATGCAAAATTCGTACGCTAGTCATGGCCATGGTTTTTACCAGAACCCCAGCCAGCAACCCAACTTTTCCTGGCAACCTGGTGCCAGCCAAACTCCAGTCCCCTTTTTCCATGGTTATCAGCAACACCAGCCAAAGCTACCTTTCTTGGAAACCTTACATTTTCCATACTTGACAAGAGTGTTGAACGACCCCATCTGTCACGATCCATGTTGGCCTCCTATGCCGAAAAAATTGCCTTCGAACATACCAAAGTTTGAGGCCAAGCCTAACAAAGATCCAGGGGATCATGTTCCCACCTTCCATATTTGGTGCTCGTCTAATTCATTGAAAGATGACTCCATACAATTGTGATTGTTTCAATGCACTCTCATCGGGAGTGTTGCGAAATGGTACATCGAGCTCGATCACTCGAGATATTCTTCCTTCGGCGAATTGGCAATGGCATTCCTAAATCATTTCCAATTACCTATGAGATACGACGTCAACATAGAATTGTTGGCTAATTTCAAACAGTCAAAAGTGGACCATATCTCTGACCACATCTGAGAGTGGAGACACCGGAAGAGTTTGATTAAGGTACCAGTCCCACCAACATTCCTTCTTGAGTGGTTCCTTAAGTATTTGGTCCCACAACTATCCAAAGACATCGCAACGTCGGGAGTGTTTTTTGAAGAAGATGCCATCATGAGAGCTCAACAGCTTGAGCTAATTTATTCTCAATCTGGTTTACTGTACGAGGTTTTGCTCGATGAACCACGATCCATACTTGATCAAACCAGAAAGAGAACCGGACCACATGTTGATGGTATTGTAGGTTCAGCAAAAACCAAGCCCATTGAACCACTGACAAAACAAATGCAGCAATTGTCTATACAACATACAACGACCATCCAAACTACTGTTTTAGCTGCTCCCCCTACCTAAATGTCGGATGTAAACAGTGTGCAATAAACAAATCCAAAGGCCACCCAGCAGCCTGATGGAAAGAAAAAACAACGAAACAAGGGTAAGGGGGATAAGAAACCCACTAATAATGCTGGCAGGGGAAACACTAAAAAATGGAAGGTGAATTTTTGGTGTAATCTGTGCGCAGAGGACCACCCGACCCACCAGTTCCCTCGGCTTGCAGAGGCCCAAAATTTTGTGACACAACAACAACCTATTGTGTTAACGAATCCATTCCAACATGGGAAAAACCTAACCCAAGTCTCTACAAGGGTGGAAGGGGGCAGTCAAGGACCCTCTCCATCTTTGAACAATCCTACATCCGCGAATGTGTATATGATGAAAGGTGATGCTTTTATATCAACTAAAGCACATGACTATAGTAATCCAAGAACCTATCAGAAAGGCAAAGAAGATGAAATCCCATCTCTTCTTCTCCAGATTAAGAAGACTTTGGGTGAAACAATGACACGCATCCAAAATGGTGCATTCAAGAAACCTTCTCACAACCTAAATGCAGGGGCCACCCAGAACTATTATGTGGTGGAGGATTGATCTCAAACCCCTTGTGCGATGCCTTCTTTGGAGGTCCTCCAGAGTTTCCCTTCCCAGAGGAAAGCTTTGCTAGTTGCTTTAGGATCTGTCGAGACTTGTAATCTAGGAACAATCATGCTGGATACAACCGACTTAAAACCTCGTCTCCCTTACCATGTAGCATTTCATATAGTAGTGGCTTACCCCATGAAAAATTTTACTCGAAACATTTTCCGCACAGTGGTTGATGAGGGCGCCTCGACATGCATCATCTTGTTGGCGTGTTGGAAGGCCATTAGCCACCCCGTTTTGTCTCTGTCACCTACTCTTCTTACCACTTTCGATGGTCATTTGTTCTGACCACATGGCATCATCCCCTCTTTTCCCATGCAGTTAGGAGGGAATACCATATGTGTCAAAGTAGAAGTAGTCGACGCATCCCTCGACTATAATCTGTTGTTAGGTAGGAGTTGGACATATGCCATGCAAGCAGTGGTTGCTATAGTTTTCCGGGTCTTTTTGTTTCAACACGAAGGCCGAATCATGACCATTGATCGGTTATCCTTCTCCAGACCTAACCCTTCATTGGGGGCATCCACGGTCCCGATGATTGACAATCCCCAACCAGGAGTTGTTAATGTATGGGTTGGTTTGTGCCCATCTTTGATGGGTACTTTCGATTACTCACCTCCTCACGGCGTTGTCAAGTTTGTATCAGACCACCATAAGGTTGAGATTTTCCAAGTTTCATCGTTTCGTACAACTTACGTCAATGATCCGTGGATTCTTACTTCCCCATTGGCCACGATGGAAAGGATAGGGAAGGAGTATGTCCATTCCTTGTCTGTGGCAGAGGCAACGTACTCTTTAGTCTAGCAAGCTTCAGCCGACATCGATCTGACTCCTACACAAGAGTTAGATCTGATCCCAGAGCCTATTTGGGATCAAGGTTCCCTCGTTGGTACCAATTTGGTAGACTTATTCTTGCCCTCAAAAGAAGCAATCATTGAAGCAATGACTAGTCCGGACAAACCCTGGGACGATCTCCATCACAGATCATACTTCCTCCCAGAGTTAGGCATAATCGAAGCAGGGGAATTCACCTTTACTATGAATGGAGATAGGTCTTTCCTTGTCAATCCCTTGGCTACACGTGAGGTTTATGCCGAGGGTAATATGGAAACTATTGTTGAAACTATACCGATTAATATCTCTAGAACCCCTGGCTTCATGGAGAATTTTTTCATCGGAGTTGACTGTTCCCCCGAAGATATTCAAATCTACACATACTTATTTAAAGAATCCCGTGACATTTTTGCTTGGTCTTATGAGGAAATTCCAGGCATTGATCCAAAAATAGTCGAACATGAAATCACAACTTATCTGGATGCCAAGCCAGTTCGACAAAAGGTTCATCCAGTTAATCCCAGGAAAGAAGCAGCCATTAAGGTTGAAGTTGAGAAACTACTCAAAGACGATTTTATCTATCCTATCCATTTGACCCAATGGGTGTCAAATCCTATGCTGGTCAACAAGAAACAGGGCACGATTCACATATGTACGAACTTATGTCATTTGAACAAGGCCTGTCCAAAAGATAATTTTCCCACACCATTCATTGACCAGATAATTGATGAATGTGCAGGTTGCGAGGCTTTTTCTTTCATGGATGGTTTTTTGGGATATAATCAGATACAAATCAAACCCAAAGACCAACATAAAACTTCATTCATTTGTCCATGGGGTACATTTGCCTATCGTAATATGCCTTTTGGTCTCAAAAATGTTGGAGCTACCTTCCAGCAGGCCATATATTTTTCTTTCCATGATCTCAAGCATATAGTCAAAGCCTATTTAGATGATTTATCATCTCGATCTCACAAGAGAACAGATCATCCCACACACCTCCAACTTATCTTTGAGCGATGTCACTAATTATGGATTCGCTTGAATCCAAACAAATGCATCTTTTGCGTAACATCAGGGCATTTGTTAGGTTTCATAGTCTCAACAACAGGGATCATGGTCGATCCTCTCAAGGTTGAGGCAATAGTTCAGTTGCCTCCCCCACACACAATCCTTCAACTTCAGAGTCTACAAGGAAAGGCGAACTTTTTGAGGTGTTTCATTGCCAACTATGTCGAGATCACAAAGGGCTTTATGTGATTACTGAAGAAAGATGTTCCTTTTCATTGGGACGATGCCGCTCAACGCTCCTTCAAAGTGTTGAAACATTCCCTCACAATTGCCCCTCTGCTTCGTCCACCCAATTATAACAAAGATTTCTTATTATACTTCACTACATGAGAGTCAACCATCGGTATAGTCTTAGTTTAGGAAGATGATTTTCTCTCTGAATATGTGATATATTACCTGAGCTGAGGCCTCGTTGGATCGGAACTCAATTATTCTCATATCAAAAAACTTGCATTGGCAGCAGTCCATGTCGTCTAACAGTTCCGTCATTATGTTATGTTTCGCAAGACCACTGTCATTTTCGTTGTGAATCAGTTTCAATACATGTTGACACGACAGGTAATCGGTGGAAAGATCAGTAGATGTATAGTCGTCCTCCAGGAATTTGACTTAGATTTCGTTTCGGCGAAATCCAAAAAGTCACTAGTCTTCACAGAACTTGTTTCGGAACTTCCGGTCGAGTCGGGTGATGTTGTGCCAGAAGAATTGCCTATTCGAGGAGATATGTTTCTAATAGCATCTTCAAACCTGCAAGATACCAGATATATAAAATATGCAGAATAGAAACGAAATGCTAGAAATGACAGAATAACAGTAAAATATCCATCATAATCTTCACAATACACAGAAATGATATACGAAATAGCAACAGAAATAGCACTTTGAATTAGATAGCAATGTTCACAGGCCTCTTCGAGGGGGAAACCTCCAATCGAGAAGCGCTCTGTTACAATAATATACAAGCTAGGGTTCTCATACCCTCGACTCCTATTTATACTAAAAAGAAGCATCTAGAGGAAGATCCTTCTAGAAGCGGAAGCTTCTATTAGGTCTTCTTACATCCGCCTTATTCTATTTTATTGAAAGGTCTTATTAATATTGACCTTTATTACATCCGAATACATTGATCTACCTATGTGCGGGTTAGGAACTTAACATGTCCACCCCCTTAAAAACAGCCTTTTCCTCAAGGCTTGAGATGTGGAAACTGCTGCAGAATGGTAGTTGGTTCCCAAGTGGCATCTGCTGGAGTCATATCTTTCCACTGTACGAGCACTTCCTTGATGGTTCTCTGACGTAGGCGATGCTCCCTCTGGTCCAAAACTGCTTTTGGTTATATCCAAATGGATCCTTCTTCAGCTAACTCTGGAAGGTTGGTTTGAAGTTGGCACCTTGTTCCAATCACCTTCTTCAAGCAGGAAACATGAAAAACAGGATGTAGCTTCGACTGACTGGGCAGAGCTAACTGATATGTGACTTGTCCCACCCGCTTTAGAACTGTGTAAGGGCCATAAAATTTGGGGGCTAGCTTCTGACA
>ML798596.1:146772-180865 GCA_009831015.1 Picea engelmannii | reverse complement strand
ATTCTCTAACATAAAGCACCAGTGCTTACATTTACAAGAAAGCATCGAGGTTGTCCAAAAACTATTGGGGCACTGGTTCTCTTATAAGTAATAACACACTAGTGCCTTAATAAGAATAAGGCATCGAGTGAATCTATGATACCATGCACCGATACGTTAAAAAAAAAACCTATTGGTGCATGATATTCAGAATGCACCGAGGTGGAAGTGTGATACTAAAGCACCTGTGCGTTTATTAATTAAACACGCCGATAAAGGTTTTTATTATTATAATTGTTGGTTAAAATAATATTAATATCGGTGTTGGTTCCTTGTATATCATCACCGATACTTTTTATATTGAAACACACCAATGCGCTTTATCATTAAACACATCGGTTGTCATTTTCTCTTTTTAGAAACATCGACCTGTGACAATGCACAATTATTGTTATTTTTTAATTCCATTGTTCATCAAAAAAATTGACATGTATCTTATAATAGTATTCATATAAATTAAATTTCGATTAGTGCATTTGGATATGATGTTTGGATTAATTTTTTAGATCATCATATTTCACATCTCTTCATTATAATATTTAATCATCCATATGTTTGATCAGCGATGTAACATTTCAGAGAAACATTGGAAAACACAATAGAATAAAATAAAACATATTTTATTATATATGAATAATAGGGTCTTTGTCATACAAAATTGGTTGACACTTATTTGTAACCCCGTGTGTTTCAATTGGGACATTATGTCCATTACATTAAACAAAATGTCTGATTTTCACAGACAATTATTTCAAAAAACACAACTTGCATTCATATCCAAATATATTCATCATCATTCTTTGCTAGAATTGTTGTCAGTGCTCAAGCTACTTCCATGACTTGGGTTATTTGGTCGAATGTTTTCTTGATTGTCTTGATTTTTTTCCTCTTCTTCAAATGATTCCATCTACAAAAATAAAAATAAAGTGTAATGATTGTATCTACATTGGTGAGAATAATGAAAATTGAAATAAATAATTTACATGAATGTAAATTGAAAAGCAACATACCATAGCAAGAATTGAGTCCTGAGTGATACACATTTTTTCAAAACCAAATCTCATGCCTTCTGTCAACAACTCTTTTCTTACACATTTACATACTTTGTTTCTTGCAAGTTTTATACCCCATAATAAATCATAGATTTAATATAAAATATTTTTTTTGTTCCATTAATTATAAATGAGACAAGTAAAACAACATAATATACTTACAAATTTCACAATTAATTTTTGATATGCTAACATATACTCGTAACCCTTACTTAACCCAATGTCGATCAATTCTTGTGATGACTCTTCTTTGTATGTTGAAGACATTCAAGGATGGTTGCTATAAATAAAATTAAAATATACAAAAATGAAATATTAAGTTAATGTTATAAGGAAATAATAATTACTCACAAACTTTACTATCAACCCTTTTCTTCCTTGTCATCCCGTTTTATGTGTTGAATGGGTTCCATTTTGTTTTATTTTCTGCAAGAAAATAATTGAAAATTAATATTAATGCTAAATTATTTATTTATATGTACCTAATAGAAATTTTCAATGATTTCATACATTTGAACCACATTGTTGTTGAGATGGATCCTCCTGTGATGCAATTATGTCCATTTCTTTTACCATCTCTTTTTACACTTTTTTTGACATTCCTACTAGCATATTTTGGATATCGGCTCATTGATCCTTTGGGATTTTCATAATCTTCCTAAAACATATAACATGACAATAAACTATTTTTATATTGATATATTAAAACTAAATATAACAAAATTGATATTAATAAAGGAATGGTTTGTAGTAATATATACAAATTCTAGAAAATCATTTTTAGGAATATTCCTTTTTGAATGATTCTTTTTTGTTGTTGTATCTTTTTGCTATTACAAGTCTGACGGGTCTCATTGACCATTGCTCTAGAAATGCTTCTTGTAGTTTATATATAACCTGATTCTTGGAATAATTAGATTGATTTATGTATTGTAAGTGGAAAGTACGCCTATACCTTCCTTCCACTATATCCCTCATAGTTTTGTAAAAGTTTTCCCCCTTTTCATTAACCTCCATCATCACTCCAGATGAGCTAAGGACCAATTCATCATCATTTACATCTTCTATATTTTTTATTTTCTTAGCATGACATTCCATTCCTTTGTTGTTGGTCCCTATAGAACATTAAACATATGTGAATTAATAGATTGTTTGAAACATGTTATCTAATATTTTTAAGTACATTATCAATGAAAATTTCAAAAAGAATTCATATTGAATATAATTTTTTCATTCGCCCGATTCTTCCTTTTGCAATTTTTCCACCAAGCTTTTATGCTCTTCTGCGCTTAGATCACAAAGAATGTTATCCATCTTCCTCATTTTATGGCTCTACAGGACACATAATAACCAATACATATTAGTTAAACTTACATATAGTTCAAACATATTAATTTTGTATAGAATTTACAAAGAACTTGTATGTTTAACATATTAATTTTGTATAGAATTTACAAATAAGTTTCAATTTTTTCCTTTTTGGATGTGTATCTATGGGATTATAAAAAAACATGCAAAATTATAACAAATAACATGTCATTTTGATTGGTCTATGGTAAAGAAGCATTCATGCCACTAGAATTTGTTGTTCCTAGCCTTCGGGTCACACTAGCCACCCAGATGACCGATGATCAATATCTTCAGCACATATTAGATGAGTTAATGGAACTAGAGGAAGACTGAATGATGGTCGGTTCCAGTCAAGTAGTCAAAAAGGAAAGGAAGAAGGCATGGAATGACCATAACATATGTGGAAAAAATCTCCATCTTAGCTCTTTGGTATTATTATATGACATAAAATATTTACACCATCATGGCAAGCTCTGCATGAACTGGTTGGGTCCTTTCTGACTAGTCTATATCAGTGAAGCAAGTGCCACCAAGCTGGAAACCCTACAAGGAAAACCACTCAAGGGACTCATTAATGGAAATAAGGTAAAGGTATATTATGGCCCGTAGGGGTCAGCTATTTCTTAAACTCTCGGTCTAAGTGTTGAATATGGGTAGAATAGGTTTAGTGTAGGTTGTACAATAGGTAGCACATCTCATAGTCGACATAGTTTACCTTTTGGATAACACAACGTTCACATCAGTCACACATGTGGACTCTATATATTGACAATTTGTGCAGGTTTTCCATATTTCCAAATCAGGCTAATGCTTTGGAATAAATACAAGGTTTGGATCCGGTCTGACAATTCACATGGGTTTTGGAAGAGTTTCCTGGAAATTAAGTTCATTGAAAGGGAAAGTAATCCCATTTGGGAAATTCACACATGCCATAAGTACACATTTAGCTATACCACCACATTCTCTAACAAGAATCTCTAGTACGACATATCTGTAATCTTGATATCCCCATGAGTGAATTTTTTCCCCCACTTTATACTTGTTCTCCAAGCCATCCCCTCCGTCAAATATTTATTTCTCTCTTTTGTCATATTCCCCACCCTCTCCCCTATATATATATCACCCCCAGATGCCCTTGCTGGAGTAATTATCCATGCCCCATTCCCTACCATCTCCATATGTGAATTCCCTCATCATCCATTAGTATTTCCCTCGATTATATTCATGTTCTACATATTTACCCACTCCCCTATCATGGAGTGGCTTAGAAAATTGTCCATACTTTGTTTTTTTCAGTTCAGTCGAGTCGTTTTAGAGCATGCACTTCAGTTTTCATGAAGATTATCAGTATATCAATGTTTGTAAAAGATTGATACCAGGGTTATCTAAGGTTTCCAATAAAAGGAACCATTGTAGTCTATCAATGCTAGCATATTCATTCTTTTTCAAGAGAAATAAGTAACACCCGAGGCATAGCCAAGACTTGGATGATAAAGTGAGTCAGAGAAAATGCAAAATCAGATTTACCTTAACATTAATTAAGGATATGTAGAAGATCCCAAATATATCCATAAACAATGATTAAATACTTAACCAAAGAAGAAATAAGTAAGTGCATGACAAGAACATAGATTCATGCACATCATAGAAGATCATCACAACAAGAAATTTTACGTCCCAAGCACATATTTGTATTAGCATCTCCAACGTTGCAAAATCATCATACATAAAAGGTCTTTAATACAATCTCTTTCACAACAAGATACGACTCCACATAACCCATTACATACTCAAGATCGTGTTGGGAAGGCAATATGACTATTAGTAGAGGCCTTTACAATAGCAAGACAAGACTCAGATAGCCAGAGCATATTCCCAAAAGCTGAGCTACTAGGATAATCTCTCCTACTCAATAGAAATAATAACAACAATAACTATGACCAACCACCAACAACCATCCCCTTTCCCATTACATAGCTCCCATTTTTATATTTTTCCCATGGCCTCTTCTTAGATTCTTTATTCCTCTTTAGGTATTTTTTATTTTTCTATTTTTATGACTTTTTTTTTGCTAGCGCTCATTGCTCTTGGCCTTTGTCGCTTCTTTTCCAACTGAAACATGGTTCTTTTACCAAAAATTCATCATTCCCAAAAATTAAGGGCCCAATAGTCAATTATTCAATGCAGGTACTTCCCCCTTCCTTCCTAGAAAATGTTATCTCAGTACCCCACAATTCCTTGAATTGTTTTTTGTACCCATGATGGTTCACCAGCTCTCTCAACCCAAAGCTAATTGAACGACCACCATGCATCATCCCCTTTGTTGATAGGAAGGGACCCTACTTAGTTTCTCACTAGTATCCCTGCTCTCATCCCTCATCATGGAACCTCCTCCAGAAGTACTGAGCCCGAGGCACACCCATCCCTTCAATCTCATTTTCGATAGCCCTACTCTCACATCTCTCCATGGATCCTCAACTAGGGATAATTTTAAGTATGGAAAATTATATTAAAATGTATAAACCTGGGCTAATATTATTAGTCCTTAATATGCAAAATGTAAAATTTTGGCGATATGTTTGTAAAAATACTCAAATTTCTAAGGATTTTATATAGTTTCTATAACATTTTGGCGATTTTTAAGGTAAAATAATTTTATTCTATGGAATTTGGGCGAATCATTTTTAGAAAAAATGGAAATTGTAAAATTGGTTTTTGGGAAAAACCATGGAAAATTGGCCACTCCTAAAGTCATCTATGTCCTCAACCCTCCAAAAATTGATAGGCCCGGGATACTTGCTAGACCTGGTCCTCCTGGAATAAAAAGAAAAGAAGAGAATGTTACTCTATTTTGATGGAACCTCAATTATCTTGATGTTTGATGGTGGGAATTAAGAAGATCCCTTATTCACCTCGATAGAAACCACTGAAGGTTCCAAGTAGATCCTCTAGCTACATGCACTCCAACTCAATATTTCACCATGTGACCTACTCCTTTCCTTCTAGGACCTGGGTTGAGTTGCAACTATAATCTACATAGATGATTTACTCATACTTAGGCCCAGCCATAAGTACAACTTGTTTTGTAGAATGATGATTTTATCATACTCAAACTGTCCACCTTGAAAACATGCAGCAGTTGGCTCAAGGACGATTCAAATAATAATGGTGGGGGCCTGTTGGCACCCAATTTTTGGGTTCATTTTTACACACACACACAAACACAGTTGTGTGCACTCATTCAATAGTTTTTTGCACACTTAAGTTAATGCATGAGGAACAACAAAGAGTGTGTGATGGACCAAGTTTTGATGGTGCACAACATGCCTAAAATATTATTGAACGCACATCAGTCCAAATTTTTATGTGCACCATAAATCAAGAAGTAGCACGCGAGAATCTAGAAAAAAATCATTGGGAAATCATCTTCAATGATTATTGCTAGCAGCACAAGTGATCACGGAGTTGACAAAAGATGATTTGGTATGGAAGTTAAGATTGCCCTGATTCCTTAAGGCTATGTGGACTGCAGAAAGGTGCCAGAAGTGTGTGAGGAATTTTTGTCAGTCGAGTGAGTGGAGAAGAGCGGAAAGATACAAAGCTCACAAGCAAAGAAAGATATAAAAGGAATCAGTGAAATTAGAAATGGGATAGATAGATGTTTTGAGAAGATATTCATTAGGTCCTTAGCATCGAGCTAGCTCTGATCCTATTGTAATATTGTAATGCTTTTGAATATACTTATGTGTCTGATATTTGTCCGAGTTTTGAGAGAAGGTGCACTGCATAATGTATTGTAATTCAGGGGATTTATATAGAGGAGATATGAAGTTATATGGAAGTCATATATATCTTTTCTACGTAATGTATGTGTACTGTCCCGGCTAATTTTTTTGTTTTTTTACTTAGTTTATTGTTGGGTATTTTAAACAAACAATATGTATTCCAAATGTATACAACAATATATATAGAAAAATTGAACTCAAATAAGCTTCATCAATAGAATATCATATCAAACTAAATTAAATTTTGTTGCATATAATTATTCAAATGATTCGAATACACGAGGAAATTTATCTCTCAATAATACACAACGGAGTTATGGAACCTTATATATCATAACTATAGGTTTTCCTTGCATACACAGTGAGGAAACCATCTATGAAAGAAATTCTTGAATCCAACAACTTCTGTAGAAGATAAAACATTGATATGTAACTTATATTTGTTGAAGTTTCAATCCTGGAGATAGAGAGAATCAACCCAAAAAAGGTTAAACAACATCCCAATAACCAAATTCGACCCAGACAGAGAAAATAAGATGCCAAACCATCCATAAATGATTATTAATGAGGAACCTCATCCCAATGATGAACGTACTCGACCAACATGTGAAATCCTCGCTTCTTCTACCAGAAATCGACCCCCAAACATAAGAAACTTGGCCCCTTGTAGAAATAATAAACCAAACAATGAAGAGCGCACCCAAAAATCATTCCCACGGTCAGAGACATGACTTCCTTGGCCTACAAACTCACCCAACAAGGTATATTCAACCTCTATGAAGGAGAATGCCCCCAAAAAACTCTATCTTCGACCTACAACTCTAGGTAATCGACCTCTTCAACATTAGATTGAACCACAATATAAAATTTACCTTCAATGGAATAAACTCGACCCACAAAGAAGGAAAACCCACCCCCAATAAATAACTCAGTCACAAGAACAGAAAACTCCACAACAAGAAGATAACCTCTTTCAAAAAGAAGCTTCATAAAAATATCTGAGTTATCTCCTCTTAATGACCGACTAGGTTGGATGGTCTCACCACTGAAACCAATCTCATAAATTTATCCTAGGGTTTTCGTCTCAAGAGTTCCAAAGCCAAAAATATCTCTCTCAAAGTAATTTTAAAAAATATCAAGTCAATAATGAGAGGGGGGCGTCTTATTTTCCCTTTTATTCTTATGTTGACCCTTTTGAGACATTTTTACCTTTTAATAAGTTTAAGTGACTTTTCATCTTCCCCATAGTCACTCAGGTGCCCTTTTTAATTACTTACTCAATGTCGCCCTTTAAAAATAATTTAACTCCCCCTCTAGTGACTTTAATTAATTCTATTTTCCCCACTAACTATAGCCTAGGAAAATTACTTAGGTTATTTTTTCAATCTCCGAACAACTCATTTGGAAAGGGACATTACAGTCCTCCCTTCCTGAGATTGCTTATCCTCAAGAAAATCCAAATTCATATGTTGAAAGATCTTGTTGGGTATGTGTTATATTCTTTGCACGACTAGCCTCGGGAAACATGTCTCATTTTTTTCCTTGTTTTTCATGTCACCTCGATTTTCTTGTCCATTGTTGGGAGGTTTTTCTACACATGGTTTTTTGCCTATGGTTTTCTATTTCCAGTTAAGGAATTAGGGTTGTTGACTAATCTAGGTCATTGGGTTAGGGTTTTGGATGTCACTGTCTCCTATAAATATATTGTATTGTAAACAATTTATGAAGTGAATGAATATAAAATATGTTGGTTTTCCCAGTTTGGGTTTCCAGGGGAAAAATCTCTATGTAATGTGTATATTTTCCATTGTATCTTTTTTGTTCTTTTACTGAAAAATATTTTGCAGTAAATAATTGTACAAGGTTAAAATCTACATTTGGTATCAGATAAATTATTGGCTTCAGGGGGACGCCTTTGTGTTCAAGGGTTTGGCTCAGGATTGTTATAAGCCTTGTTATAGTGGGAGATATGTGGTATTGATTCTTTAGGTGAAGAGAAATGGTGAGCAGTTAAAAAATGGAGATCGAGAAGTTTAATGGGAAACATTTTGAGTTGTTTAAGCTCAAGATGGAATATTTGTTGGTGGACAAAGATCAATGTATCGTGGTGGATCTAGGTACTGCACCTACAGGAACTTCAGCAAATGATTGGAAAAAGTTGGATCGGAAGGCAAAGAGCACAATCTGACTGTGTCTCTCAAATTCAGTATTATTGAATGTGTTAGATGAAGCTACAACCAAGAATTTATGGGATAAGTTGGGGAAGTTTTTTCAGTCTAAGTCCCTAGTAAATAAACTATTCCTGAGAAATAAGTTGTATAACCTGAGGATGAGAGATGGAGACTCAGTGGTAGAGAATTTGAACACCTTCAATACTGTGGTAAGTCAGTTAGTATATGTTGAGATTAAAATATCATATGAAGATAAGTGTATCAGTTTATTGTGCTCTTTACCAGACTTGTGGGATAGTTTGGTTGTGTTCATATGTAGTAATATGACTTCCTTGAAGTTTGATGAAGTGGTTTCATCCTTGTTTTTGAAGAAGATGAGATGGAAGAACATGGAAGGGTAGAGAACATATGCATTATTTGCAAGAGGATGGTCTTGGGAAAGAAATAGATCTAAGTCCTCAAGTGAGAGATCTAAGTCTAAGGGTAGATCTAAATCTCCCAAAACGTTTGTAAAGGTATGCTGGAGATGTGGAAAAGAAAGGCACTAAAAGAAGTAGTGTAGTTCCAAATTTGAGAAAAGGAAGGGATCTCAAGAAGCTCCTTATACAAAAGAAAATACCTCCAAGGAAGAAGGAGGGGATCTGTACTTTTCTTATTCAAGCACACATGCATATCATGAGGCATGGTTGGTTGACTTAGGTGCATCCTTTCATATGACTCCCCACAAGGAGTGGTTATGTGAATATGAAAGGTATGACAGAGGTATGTTTTCCTTAGTGATGACTCGAAAACCAGAATCATAGGACGAGGAAAATTCAATTTGAGGCTCATAGATGGAAGGATTAGAACACTACCTGGCGTTCTGCACATCTCAGGTGTTAGCACATGAAATGTTCAGGAGTGAAACATTTTGACCTTATTTTATGTAAGAGACTTGGTTACATGATAGTGTTCATCATCATGAAATAAATAGGTGTTAACATTGGTATCCTAAACCCTGTCCATTTTCAAGATTGTTATAATATATAAAAAAGATCAATTTTCCTTTTTCTCTTGCAATGGTAACCTCATCCACTATGTTTTTGATGATGCTGCAAATTGTGCATTGCAAACTGTTTCTGTGAACTTAACAAGTGTGTTGCAAATCCTCTGTTTTAAACAAAGTTTCTTCAATTCTTCCTATCTGCATTCTCATCCAAGTTGAATTTTTGTTCTTCTTTTCTCACCTCCTACTTCCAGCCTATTCATCCTCCAACTGGTTTTTTACATACAATTACAACTTAAGTGATTATTTTGGGTCTTGAGCTAAATTTAGCATCTTCATATGATTTCTAAAGGTTATTTCATGTTTCAAGAGGTTTGTAGTAGGATCTGGAAGGTTTTTCCCAACTTCTTATGCAAGTTTTAAAGTTTGTAATCATTTTGAAGGTAAACATGCACCTACAGGAATGTTCACAGTGCGTACTATCAAAGGCATTGAGGTAAACAGGCACCTACAGGAAATTTCACAACGATTGTTGTCAAAGGCACTGTGAACTGGTATTTTGGGATAGTTGGCAACAAATTAGTACACAATAGAGTCAGTTTTTCATCGTAACTTTTAAATTCCAATCTGGGTTCTTCTGAAATTTGTTTTGGAGATGAATAATAATATCATGGACTTTTTGACCATAAATCAGCCTGACCCAGTTCGTCATTTGGGAGAAAATTTGAAATCATCACCTACAGGAAAGTTCGCAATGCATGTTGTCAAAGGCACTACAAACTCTAACAGTTTGATAAATCCAAGTTGTAGGAGGGTTCCCACCTGTCTAAGGGTTTTCGAATGGTTTCCTAGGAGGTAGTTGGACATGAGGGACATGTGTTCTATCATCAGATCAAGAATCATGACCTGTTTCAAAAGGCGTTTATCACAATAGACAAGATCCCAAAAAATAGGAATTTGTTATGTTTTTGTTGGAATCTTTTGTAACTGGCTCCTAAATGGAGGAGGATCCTATGTAGCTCCTTGGTTTCGACCTCCTTAGAGTAGAGATATATAATTCACTATATATGAAGGGGATTTTGATCAGGAAAGGGTTGGATTCATTATTCAAGAGAGGAGAGAGTTGTTGGAGCAATTTAGTTGTTCATTTGTAAGCCCAGGGGCCTGTTTGTAATCAACATTTCTGTCATTAAAGATTCATGAGATTTTTTTATTAGATTGTATTCATTTTTTTCCATTTATCTTGTCATCCTCTTGCTTGAATATATTGCAGGTTTTGAGATCATAGTTTCCATTGATTGATGGATTCATGAACAACAGAGGATCTAATGTAGCTTTCCCATTAAATCTTTGTTTATTGTTTAAACAATATTTAATTTTTTTGCAGAAAGGATCTCTATACAATGGGTGTTCTTCCTTTTTTCATATTCTCTATGCTTCTACTCATCATTATATATCCCTTTTGTCTGGTATACAGTTTGATTTCCTTTTATTTCTAGGATGTTATGACTCCATGCCCAATGGAATGCCTCTATGGACAATTTGTTGCCATCTCCCTTTCTTACTCAGTCTTGTTGATCCACTCAAGTATAAAACCTATTTTAAATCATTTATATTTTGATGGGTATTAGGCTTGTTCTTAAAGCAGTCTAAGAACAACTTATAGTGCTAACATTTTTGGCGTCGTTGTCGGGGACGAAGTTGAAGATCTTCCCTGGGTTGTACGACAGATATTACTACCATTTCTTGATGGTGAGAAAGGATTGGTGACAAAACATAATGCATTTTTTCACCATGGAGACTCCACATATTTTAAGAACTTGTTGGTGATTCAAATCAAGTTACAGGACTCCACTGAGGAACGAGCTCAAACCGAAAATGGAAGGAAGACATAGGAAGTCCAGGTATCAAGATATTAGTTTCCATCAAGAGCTCATATTCTTTTTTATCAGTTATTTCCTATCCTTTCCTTCATATATCAGGAGAATCATCCTTTTCTTTGTTTACTCTGATGACCATAAGCCTACTATTGTATATCCCTCTTTGAAAGAAGAAGATCTTCATTCTTCTTACATATTTTATGTTGACCCTAGTCCTTCATCTGAAACATATGAGAAATGTTTGTATTCAAATCCTTCCTAAACATGATCAGGTTTGTAACCACGTGAATGATACAACTGATTCACCACATTCTCTGATAATAGTACCATACTCTACCACCACTGTTGGAATTTAAAATCAATCCATTAAACCTCACTTTCAGTCTACTGATGTTCAGTCCAGAAAAAGAGAAAAAATGTTTAAACCCTTAAAGATGCCATCTACTCTTCATCCTTACCCTCCCAAGGTTTTAGAATATCTACCTCTTTTGTTGGAGAAGATCATATTATAGATGAGAATCATTTGGGAGAATTTTAGAATGTCATTGACAATTTGGAAATAATGCATGAGGATGTTGTTATGAGGTTATTTTCCAAATCTTTGGTTGGTGATGTTTCTTTGTCGTTTAAAAATCTAGAGGTTGGTTCCATTGGTTCATGTGCTAAGTTATTTGGTGCATTTTCAAGGTACTAGGGAGAGAAAAAATATCTTGACTAGTACTTAGTTGAGTTTTATGATTTGAAAAGAGGGGAGGATGAAGCTCTTGCTATTTTCAACAGGATATTTTATAATTTATATTCCAACATGCCTTTAAATATCTAACATTCTGAAGCTAGTACGAGATTGTGTTATGTAACAACTCTTCATCTAGATTTTTCTCTTCATCTCCTATAAAGGAGGTATGTCACCTTCCAGCAAATGTTCATTGATGCTCAAGAGGTTGAGGATAATCTCAAAGCCTATGGAAAATTTTCAAATCAAGTTAAGGATGAGGAGTGGAATGCAGACATAGTTGACAGTGAACATGAATAAGAAGGATGCCATGAGGAGGAGTTGGCAGAGCAGCCTGTTGAGGAGCAAGATGTTGTCTCCAATTTTTTTAATTATGATATCCAGGAAGCCTTTTTTTTACCTGTATATGATGAGTACAATAACTATGATGAGGTTGAATTCCAAAAAATATCAAAAATATCCTTTCATCTAGAAAAGGATTCATTTCAACAGTCTTATGTAAACATTCATCCCATTTATGACATTTATGACCTCTATCATAGGGAAAATTGTGACTTAGTTAGAGGTAAGTCATTTCCCTTATTCTTTTCTTCATTTAATATTTTGAAGTAAAAATTTGAAGTTACTTATAGAGCAGAAAGAGTTGAGCTGCAAAATCACACAAGTTTTTTGGAACATAAGAATAACATTATAAGTCAACAACAACCTTTCCATGTTATTAGTGATCCTATGGTTCTCTATATGGAGAATTTTATTGAGGTTGAAATGCATGATAAGGAAAATAATGAGATTGTTTCCATTTGTTCTGAGAATGATCTTGCATTTGAAAACTTAGAACAAGAAAAATCGGCATTTGAAGAAAAGGATATAGTGAAGAAAGAAGCTTGTATGCTTCTGTATACTTGTGAACAGGAAGGAACTATAGACACGGGCTATCCTTTCCTTTTTATCGATCAAAAAGTGTTATTCACACATATTCTTAAAGCTCCTTTTTCATTTATGTTGGAAACATCAGAGAAAGAGACCTTTATGAGTTACCTAGAATCAGTTAGTGGAATTGGTTCTTCAAAGTGGATGAGTTTTCAGATTGGATTTAATTTTCAATTTGAATTTTCGTTAAGTAGGTTTATGCAAGGAATTCAATCAGTAGACAAGGTCCTTGCATGGTTGTACTAGATGTTTTATTTCACCTGATCAAGCATCTCAAAGATCACATTAGAAGTAGGGGAATAAGCTCATCATACGAGCATTTTTATTTGTTTTAGTTTCTTGGTTTGTAGTAGATCAACAATAAGACTCTGCAGCCCAATGGATAAGGCACTAGAACTACAATTTTCTTAGCATCTCACAGGGAGCATGTCATTCCATGTGGATCCAATGTTAGCACATGAAATGTTCAGGAGTAAAAAATTATGACCTTAGTCCATGTAAGAGTCTTGGTGTCATGATAGTGTTCATCATCATGAAAGAAATAGGGGTCAACATTGGTATCCTAAACCCTGTCCATTTTCAATATTGTTATATTATATCAAAAAGAACAATTTTCCTTTTCCTCTTGTAACAATAACCTCATCCACTATGTTTTTGATGATACTGCAAACTGGCACTGCGAACTTAACAAGTGCGTTGCAAATCCTCTGTTTTACACAGAGTTTCTTCAATTATTCCTATCTGCATTCTCATCCAAGTTGGATTTTTGTTCTTATTTTCTCACCTCCTACTTGCATCCTGTTCATCCTCCAACTGTTCTTGTGCATACAATTACAACTTAAGTGATTATTTTGGGTCTTCAGCTAAATTTAGCATCTTCATATGATTTATAAAGGTTACTTCATGTTTCAAGAGATTTGTAGAAGGATATGGAAGGTTTTCCCAACTTCTTATGCAATTTTTAAATTTTGGAATCATTTTGGAGGTAAACAGACACCTACAAGAAACTTCGCAACGCGTGTTGTCAAAGGCGTTGCGAACTAGTATTTTGGGACAATTTGCAGCAAATTAGTACACAATAGAGTCAGGTTTTAATCATAACTTTTAAATTCCAATCTGGGTTCTTTTGAAACGTTTTGTGGAGATGACTCATAATATCATGGGCTTTCTGAACAAAACTTAGCCTGACCCAGTTCATCATTTGGGAGAAAATATGAAATCATCACCTACATGAAAGTTCACAATGCATGTTGTCAAAGGTGTTGCAAAATATAACAGTTTGATAAATCCGAGTTGTAGGAGGGTTGCCTCAAATGGTTTCTTAGGAGGTATTTGGACATGAATGACTTGTGTTCTATCATCAGATCGAGCAGCATGGCCTATTTCAAAAGGAATTTATCACAATAGGAAAGATCCCAAAAAATAGGAATTTGTTATGTTTTTATTGGAATCTTTTGTAACAGACTCCTAAATGGAGGAGGATCCTATGTAGCTCCTTGGTTTAGACCTCATTAGAGTAGAGAGAGATCATTCACCATATATGAAGGGGATTTTGATAAGGAAAGGGTTGGACTCATAATCCAAGAGAGGAGAGAGTTGGAGGAGCATTTTAGTTGCTCATTTGTAAGCCTGAGGGCCTGTTTGTAATCGACATTTCTACCATTAAAGATTCATGAGAGTTGTTTATCAGATTGTATTCTTTGTTTTCCATTTCTCTTGTCATCCTTTTTCTTGAATATATTGCAGGTTTTGAGGATCATAACTGCCATTGATTGATGGATTTATGAACAACAAAGGATCTGTTGTAGCTTTCCCATTAAATCATTGTTTATTGTTTAAGCAATATTTAATTTGTTTGTAGAAAGGATCTTTGTAAAATGGTTGTTCTTCCTTTTGTAATATTATATATGCTTCTACACATCATTATATAGCCCTTTTTTCTGGTATAGAATTTGATTTCCTTTGATCTGTAGCATGTTATGACTCCATGCCCAATGGATTAATTCCTCTGTAGACAGTTTGTTGCCCTCTACCTTTCTTACTCAGTCTTGTTGATCCACTCAAGTATAAACATTTTTTAAATCATTTATATTATTATGGGTATTAGGCTTGTTCTTAAAGAAGTCTAAGAACAACTTCTAGTGTTAACACCAGGATTGGCCAGAAATTTTTTTCTGTAAGCAAAATGGACGATGCAGGGGTAAAAACAATATTTGAAAAGGAAACCTGCGGGATGGTTCCAGGAGAAATGGTATTGCTAAAGGGAGTTCGGTTTGGAACTCTATATAAGATGCAAGGAAGAACTATTAGTGATGGGTGTAATAGTTCCATTGTTCCTAATATTAGAGTTGAAGAAGAAAAAACTCCTGCAGTCTCTGGAGAAAAGGTTATGTTGTGGCATCAAAGACTAGGGCATATCGAAGAGAAGGGTATTCGACTACTACATAGTAAAGGTATGGTTGAAGGTATGTCTAACTATTCTTTGGATTTTTATTTCTATGAACAATGTGTATATGGGAAGCAGAATCAGGTAAGATTCCCCTTTGGTGCAACAAGGGAAGAAGGAATTTTACGGCTAGTTCACATTTATGTGTTTGGACTTGTGTCGGTTCCATAATTAGGAAAATCTATGTATTATTTCTCATTTATATATGGATTCTCGAGGAATACTTGCATATATTTCCTCAAGAAGAAATCTGAAGTATTTGACAAGTTTAAATAGTTTAAGGATCTTGTTGAGAATCAAATAGAGAAAATAATTAAGGTGTTGAGGATAGATAATGGTGGAGAGTTATGTGGGAATGAATTTGAAGAAGTATGTAAGAAGTATGATATAGAAAGGCATAAGAATACTCCATATACACCTCAGTAGAATGGATTTGTAGAAAGGATGAAGAAAAGACTAATGGAAAAAGAAAGGTGCATGCTCAGTGGTGTCGGTTTAGGGAAGGATTTCTTGGCAAAGGCAGTGGGTATTGTATGTTACCTAGTCAACAGATCACCCTCGTCAGCATTAGATGACAAGACTCTACAAGAGGTATGGACTAGTAAGAAACCTTCTCTCACACATCTCAAGGTATTTGGTTGTGAGGCCTATGTTCATGTTCTATTGACCCCCCTTGGCCTATTCCTGTACTTGATATTGCAATAGTCCTATAGAGACATGGCTACCTGCCAGTCCTCCTTGAGAGTCTAATAATATATCCAATAGTCATCAAAGGTCTCACCCTAAACTTGTTTCGCTTGATTCCTTGCTTGTTGATTTCTCGTGAACTAAGGTAAAATCGTCCTAGGAATGATTCTACCTGTGGTTCTAGTACCAACATGTGCATAAATATGGTTGTTGTTTCCTTCTGCATAGTTTCTATTGTTACCATTGGGACCCCCTGCACCATTGTTGCCATTATTGTGTCCATTAGTGCCTCCATTACGATTATTACCTCCCTGGTTCTAATTTTCCTAGTTAGTAGAAATAAACTATGCCAAGAGTTGTGCCAACTATTTTTTCCCATTATATCTAACCCCTCTAGAATTTGCAAGGCCCTATCTTCATTATTATCCCCCATGACTTCTTCTTGTTCTTCCTATGGTTGGTTTTCTTCTACAATTTCTTCTTGATGGAATATGTTTTGTACCCCTCATTGCCTCCTTATTTTGTAGGTGATATACCTCTCTTCTTCTCCTTGATTAATGAATCTTTAGACCACCTCAGGTTGGCAGGATTGATTCCTTGATACCAATGTATTGTCTCAGATAAAGTATTTGTTGTTTTACTTAGTTTATTGTTGGGTATTTCAAACAAAAAATATGTATGCCAAATGTCTCTCTCTCTCTCTCTCTCTCTCTCTCTCTCTCTCTCTCTCTCTCTATATATATATATATATATATATATATAAGATCCATCAATAGAATATCAAAACAGACTCAATTAAATTTTCCTGCATCTAATTATTCAAATGACTGGAATACAAGAGGAAATTTTTCAAGCAACAATACACAGCAGAATTATGGAACATGATATATCGTAACTGTAGGTTGTCCTTGAACAAAAAGTGAGGAAACAAGCTATGAAATATGGTCCCAAATGCAACATCTTATTTAGAAGAGATAGCTCTAATATATGACTTATATTTGCTGAAGTTTCAAGCTTGGAGATAGAGAGAATCGACCGAGAAAAGGTTAAAAAAAATCGCAACAACCAAAATTTGCCCAGACAGAAAAATTAAGTTGTGAAACCATCCATAAATGATTATTAATGAGGAAACTCAGCCCAATGATGAACATACTCTCCCAAAATGTGAAATTCTCCCTTCTTCTACTAGAAATCGACCCCCAAACATAGAAAACTTGGCCCCTTGCAAAAATAATAAACCCAACAATGAAGAGTGCACCCAAGTAGGAGAAAAGCATTCCCACGGTCAGAGACATGACTCCCTTGGCCCAAAAAATCACCCAACAAGGTATATTCGACCTCTATGAAGGATAAATCCCCCCAAAAACTCTAGCTTTGACCTCCAACTCTAGGAAATCGACCTCTTCAAAATTATCTTGACCCACAATATAAAATTTATCTTCAATGGATTAAACTCGACCCGCAGAGAAGGAAAACCCGCCTCCAATGAAGAACTCAGTCACAAGCAAAGAGAGCTCCACTAAAAGAAGATAACCTCTGTCACAATGAAGATCTGTAAGAATACATGAGTGATCTCCCCTCAATGACCGATTAGGGTGGATGGTATCACCACTGAAACCAATCTCGGAAATTTCTCTTAGGTTTTTTGTCCCAAGAGTTCCAAATCCACAAAGAACTCTCTCAAAGTAATTTTAGAAAATTTCAAGTCAAGAATGAGAGAGGGGCACCTCATTTTCCCTTTTATTCTTCTGTTGACCCTTTTTCAACCTTTTTACCTTTTAATACATTTAAGTGACTTTTCATCTTTCTCATAGTCACTTAGGCACCCTTTTTAATTACTTACTCAATGTCACCCTTTAAAAATAATGTAATTCCCACTCTGGTGACTTTAATTAATTAATAATTCCCTTTTCCTCACTGACTATATCCTACAAGAATTACTTAGGTTATTTCGTCAATATCTGGAGATCTCATTTGGAAAGGGACATTACAGTATTCCTTTGTTGTGATGGAAGAACTCTAGTAATAAATATTTGGCAGTTCTCATCTATTTTGTGTCTATAATGTATGATTTGATTATGTGTGTACATTGTTTTACATCTTAGTCCTCATAATTTTTCAAATATGAGTCGTGTGGATACCAATATCGATGGATATTCTTGTGTTTAGCCTTCATCCTTGTCACAATACCTTATGGTCTCTGTGATCCTCTTGGAATCTCATGTGATACCTTCCTTGACCTTGGTTGAGGATTGATATGTCGGTGATTTGGGTTTTTTGTTGTACAACATTGGATGCACTCTGGGCCTAAATTCCCCAACGTTAAGAAGGACGTGTGCAAGCATGGATCAAAATTCCCAAATAGAACCCCAATATGAATCTATGATAGAATTTGGAAAGGCCTAAGAAGCTTCATAGCTTAGTTAGTGTTGTCGAGTCTGACAAATCATGGATGAATTGGATATTTGTTGGGTCAACATGCACACCATGCTCATCCACAATGTATCCAAAGTACTAGACCCAGTTCATGCCGAAGGAGAACATCTTAAAGTTAGAATATAGCTTGTGTTTCCGCAAAGTGTGGAGGACATGTTGAATGTGCTACAAGTGTTCTTCCCAACTCTTGTTGAATATGAGGATGGCATCTAGATATACAACTACAAAGGAATTGGTAAAGGGCTGCAATATTTCATCCATCAACCTCATGAAAGTTGTTGGGACATTTTTCAAGCCAAAGGGCATGACCAACCATTCAAAAATATCTTCTTTAGACTTTAAAGTAGTCTTCCATGCATCAGTTTGTTCTGTGGGGACCTGGTGGTGGCCAGAATTCAGATCAATCTTACTAAAGTACTTTTCCCCCTTGATTTGGTCAAGAAGGTCGTTAATTCATGGTATTGGGTATTGATTATTGACTATGATTTTTTCCAGAGCTCTATAATCAATATAGAGTCTCCAGGTCCCATATTTCTTTTACACGAGCATGATTAGGCTTTCGTAGGGTGAGGATCTTAGTCGAATGTGCCCTTTTTGGAGCGGCTCTTGATTCTAGCACTTGATTTCCTCATTTTTCAAGAGAGAGTGTCAATACACTATCCCATTAGGAAAAGGATTTCAATGGGTTAGATCAATTGAATTCTTGACTTGACAATGTAGAGGCACTCTGGTAGGTGAGGTGAAGATCTCCCGATATTCTTCCATGAATTTTTCCACTTGATTCTACTACACAGAGGAGCCATGTGCAGAGACGGTGGATGTGTCCACAACCTTCCATTCACTTTGAGAGTGAATAATGAAAAGGACAAATTTCTCGGTTTAGGAGATGATATTATTGCATTGTTTAGTTTAGACCAAAGAAATTGTAGTAGGTGGAGATACCTCTGGCATCTTGTACAATTGTTTGCCCAAAGTAACAATGATACTATGAGGTCTAGAATCAAATACAACATGATGTTTCCATATATATGGTTGGCCTAAAATAAAATTGAAAACTTCAAGTGGGGAAACATCACACAATACCTCATCCTTAAAGGGATTGATTCCATAATGCAGGAGACATTATTGGCTAATGTGGAGATCTCGTCCTTAGATGAGCCACCCAATGTTGTATGGATGTAGTTGTGATGTTGTCATCAACTCTAACTTCTTGATGAATTCTATTTAGGTGAGGTTATTTTGGCTTTCGCTATCAATAATTAAATGTAGTGGAGCATCCTTCACCCACAATAGTGAGTGAAAAAGGTGCTCACCTTCCTCCATCTCTTCTAGTTCATTCGGTTGGATCTTTGTGGTAGCGACTATAGCACTAGGATCAATGATCAACTTCCCCTTTTATGTATCTTAATCAAAGTTGGATCTAGGATCTGACTTTGAGGATTTTATCTTGGCCACTAATGAGTTCTTTGAGAAACATTCATCAGTGTTTTTCCAGGGGATTTTATGGAACTCGCACTACTTCTGAATGTCTTTCTTCATCTTCCCATTACCCTTATTTTTCTGTGAATTAGACTGGTTATCCTAAGGTTTTCCATCCTTTATTTGTCCTTTTTTCTATGAGTTGGGGATTCCCTTACTCTACTTCTACTATTATGCATTCATCGATCCAAACTCCTGCTTATTCCTCTGCTTAAATGTTTGCTCGATTTTAACAACATATCGATAAGTGGCTCCCGGTGACAAGATGTCCAAAAAATCCATTTCTATTTGGATGTATCTATGTAGACCCCCACAATATTTTAGAACCTTATGCCACTCAAAGCCTCTAATACCTATCTTGGTGTGCAAGGTATGGAATGTATTTATGAACTCTGACACTGTTTGGTCCCTCTCTTGACATAGTGTGGTCCATCTTGCGTACTTGTCATCATAGTTTCAACCAAGGCAATATTGTTTCTCGATGACATCCATAAAAGAGTCCCAAGTGGACTCGGTCCCAAATATTCCATGCTCCTCCATGGATTTTTTCTCATAGTACGTTTCCCACTAATGTTTGACATGGGGTAAAACCTTAAGGAGCGCAAAGGTGATATTTTCCCTATTGGAAAAATTGTGGACAAAGAAATAACCTTCTAGTAGATTTAACCACTTTTCCAAAGAATTTGCATCTATCTGACCTTCAAATACAGGAATATCAAAATTAACTTATACCTTGAAGGGGGTGGTGCCTCCAAAGTGGTTGCTTGATGAAGGTGCATATGTTGTTGTTGGCGATTATAAAAGGATTTGGGAAAAATTATCCATCATATCATTCCTTTGTTGTGTGAGGGATTTCGTGAACAAAAACTTAATAGGATCTCCTTCTCTTGTGTCTCTCTTTTCCTCCATCATGGGTGGCCTTCAGGGTCGAAAAGGACAATATTCCAAGGGATCAACTAGTTTGAGTCCCAAATCCTTATAAATTGACCTCATTGGGGACATGGATAAAGAAATATATAAAGGGAAGATCGCTCTGATACCATTGATTCAGATTTATGAGGGATCAAAATGAAACTCAGAAATAGGACAGAAACATAGAGACATGGTAATACTCATTTTTTGTTAAAGAATGAAATATTCATAGACTATAAAATAAAATATATAGTGAAATAATGGAAGGTAAGGAAGATGGAGTAAGATAACATAGGAGAAGGTTTTGTTCCAAGAGTGACACGAAGTTGACCCAAGGTATGAAAATTCTCCAAAGAATTGGAGAAGGAACTGTATTGATCTCAGGCTAGGGAAGAAGTTATGGTAGTGGTGGAAGGGTACCATTGGTGTTTTTCAAAATTTTCAAGTAGGAAGTATACATAATTGTAAACTTGGTTAGAGAAGAGTGAGGAGAGGCCTCTACTAAATAAATTAATGAGGAACTTCTATAATGGATTCCATATATGGGGTTTTCCATAAGTAGGGAGGTTAATTATGTAATACCCTTGTTTCCCCTAGCTTGTAATTAATAATTAATTATGATCACCATGCTATGGCATGGGAACAATGTAAATGTATTATTGTTTGAATTGCCAACAAATGACTGTAGGGGTGAAGCCTTGAAGTATTGACCATGATATCACTATAGGAAAGAAATGGGAAAATTATGGAGAGGGTTCACTATGTCCAATGACCCAAATTTATCCTTGCTGAAAAGATACGCCTCATCTTAACCCCCAAGGAGAAATCAGTTAATAAGAAAAGGAGTGGTGGTTGAACCATCAACCACCCCCATGAATGGAAGCATGGTCTGGATGAGGAGACATGAGGTTGTCATCTTGAAGTACCACAAATTCCTGCAGACCCAGACTGACCCAAGTTTCCTTATGATAGAAGGAATAGGATAGGTCCATAAAAGTAATGAGGAGGAGAAAGGTGATGGGGGAATATAGACAAAGCAGACAAGAGAAGACACATGGGAAGGGAGAGGGTGTGAGGATCTCTAGCTGAGAAGAGGAATGGAAAGCTCGATAAGTTTTTCTGGTTACTGGAGAGAACAAGAGAAAATATCTTTAAGAACTTATAGAAGAGCACGAACTGAGAAGGAGAATGCAAGCTTGATGATGAGGAGGCATCTGATAAACCTCGCAAAGACCGTGACTGAGAAGGAATCCCTGAGAAACTGCAAAATTTCCCTGGTGATATCATGGCTTGGCACGGGGGTGGCCAGAGTGATAAAAGTGAATGCCTTTGAGCCTATGGTTGGGTGGAAAGGTGCACAGCCACAGTCAATTCGTTGGCTACAATTTGAAATAGATAAGTATTCTCATATCCTATATATTTGAACTGTAACTGTAAATTAAAGTTGGATATCCTATGAATGTTTCAGGTATGTGTATGTTTGGCATGTTTTCTTGATGATTAGGTTGTGTCCCTTTATCTTTTCCTAATCATGTATTTAAGAAAGTAAGGAACTATATGGTTTGTGCACGTAAATGTTTGATCCCTATAGTGGCTCAAGTTTAAGCAGATGAATTGTGAGTTCGTCGACCTTGGGTATAGTTTCCCATATGCATGTCAACACTCCTACCTGTTTTGAGTGTCCTGGGAAAAGGAGTCTGTTAAGATCAGGAAAAATAGTGCAAAGCACGTGTCAGCGCCTAAATATTTCAGTATTGACGAATTTTAGGAAGGATAGAGAGATTTAAGTCTTGAAAGGGAAGATCCTTTCGTTTGGAAGACGAGCAGATGAGATTTGTTTGGGAGGATCCAAGGTTTGTCATGATCGTTGGATTTGGAGAAGGAGCGTAGGTGTTAAATCCTTGACTCCTTCAGTCTTTGCGAGTTCGATGAAATTGCATATTCATCTTAAGGGAGACAAATCCTCCAAAGTCCCGAAGTCTAAAGTGAATCGAAACCGTCCATCAAAAGGGATTCGTGTTTCCAAATCCCACGGTTCGAAGAGTGGCACTTCAACAGTTTTGAGTCACTATGTTAATGGGAAGAGGAACTCTTGAATGTCAAATTCCTGAAGTAACGGGAGTCATAGATCTACAAATCTATGGGGTTGTATCTTGAACATTAGATATTAGGGATGTTAGAAGGCTATCAGACTAGAGTGACATGACCCAGTGACATCATCTAGGGTGACATGGACCCATGATCAATGTGCATTAACACGTGACACGTGTCACCGATTGAAGGGGATACATGTCCTCTCTACCTTTCCATGTGTCATCTCTGGCAATTACCCATTTGGTCCATGTGGCAGGAGATCTCGTAGTCTGGTGACTTGGCACTTCAGAGGAACTTGGCCAAGATTCTTCAGATTGTGAAGACTCTCGAAGTCACAAACGACAGAGTAAATCTCAGCCATTGACAGGTAGGGGACGTGTGGTGCCAGATCCTTTAGTCTGAAGACTTGGCACTCTGGGGATTTGAGGTGTGGTGTATCGATAAGCTATGAAGTCACAAATTAAATAGAGCCATTGATTTGAAGGATATTTGGGACCACTCATCACCATTGGATCTACCCCATGGTCAATTCAGTTTTGGCCTACTCCAAGAGTAAGGAGAGGATTACACCATGAAACCCCTGAACGTCGAAGTTGTAAAGTGACGGAGGTTGTAGATCCCAAGGTCTACATGGATGCATCTTGATCGTGATATCGATGGGTTTGGAAGGTTGTCAGCCCGAGGTGATGCGACATGATGATGTCACCCAGGGTGACATGGAACAATGATTAACGTGCCACGTGTCACCAAGATATGGATGTTTTGCAGACTTCTTATTCCTATTACAACATGACATATGTCACCCCGTAATGAGTACATGTGTCACCCCTATCCCTCATCGTGTGTCAGCCTCTGGTTTGTGCCCGACTGGCCAACATGGTTGGTGACGCGACCAGGAGTCTGGGAGTCTGGTACTTCAGGAATTCGAAAGATTTGGGGCATGGTATAGCAAAGGAACGTTCAACGTCGATCGCCAAATGCCGAAACATTCAACTTCGATTATCAATTTCCAAACGCTGAAAAACGTAGAATGTCGACCGCCGATTGTCGAATGCCAAATGCCGAAAAAGGGATTTTCAACGTAAAACACCGAATTTTGATCGTCAAATGGCCAAGGCCACGTGGAGATATTTTGAGACTTTGGGGAGTATGCATGCAGTAATAAAAGGGGGCGTTCAACACCGAATTCCAAAGACCCCAACTAATAACGGCCATATAACTTTGGGAGACTATATCTTGCAAACCAGGGATCAGATTTTGTGCTGGTAATAGTCGTTAGAAAGCTACAGACAAGTAGAAGATGATGATGACCTCATAAATATGTTTTGAGATGATTTATTAGAGAAACAATTTGATGCCCCATCCCTAGAAAGGGTATTTAGGGGTCGAGTGAGTTACAAAGTATCTGAGAATGGTAAAGCTTCATTAACATAAAAAAATTCATAGTAAAGGTGGTGGAGGACAAGGGCACCCAACACCAAAAAATATTGAACAAACTTGGCTAGCTAGACCAAAAGTATGAAGCACTGATAAATGTCATTTGGATCTCTAAGTCAATGGCTAAGGGATGAGGAGGAGATAAGGTAGGTAGTAAGAGAGGAAGAAGAGTTAGACAAAGATCCTGAGGAAAGAGCCATCCCTCCTATACTCATTCATTTGGACTCTAAATTATTATGAAGTAGATTCCTAGCCACAATCATTCTAGGTCATAATGTCTAGATATGTTTTCCATTGATTTTATCGAATGTTGTTATTAGGTGATAAATAGTCATAGTATAGCATATCCTTTGTTTATGATTTCTACTCAAACTATTTATCTTCATAGGAGGGAATACTTACCTATAATACCCAAGGTTGACCTCAATTGTAATTGAGCATATAGGCTGGTGAGTCGTGTTTCTTTGAGACCATGACGTTTGTGTACTAAATAGGTTGGTGAGAAAGATACTAAAAGGCCTGTAGGCCTATCTTGTGTATTATGTAATCATAATTGGATAATAATAAAATCACACCACTGCATGCAAAATTACCCGAAAAACGAGTAAGGGGGATCAAATCCACTAGAAAAAGGGAAAAAGGGGTTAAGAGTCTTAGGTTAGGGGGATAATCCCAGGGGCTTAAGCTAAGATAATATTTAATAATATTTTCTAGAAAACTTAATTTATGGGATACATCAATTTATCCTAAGTTTCAAAAGGAAGGGGATGAATCACCAAGTGGTTCAAAAGGGATTTTTTGAGATGACAAGTGGCATCTCATGTACATGCAAATAAAATGAGAAATTTGAGTTCATTTCACCCATCATTGAACAATTCCATTTTTTTCGTCTTTGGGGGGATACACTCACGTTCAAGGAGCCATCCATAATGTACTTGTGTTTGGATAGTTTGGGAGAATTTTATGGTGAATTGGAACTAAAGAGGTGGATTATCAGGCCTGTGGGTAGTTGAAGAGGTGATTTGTGAGGCCCATAAGCCTTCTCTCTAGGTGGGAGAAGTGATATCGAAAAAGGCAGGTTGTGAAGCCCGTAAGAATTCTCTTCAAGTGAGATAATTGTTGGTAATTGATTTCCCAAGGCATCAATTGCAGCTATAGGGATCAAAGACTTCCTGTCCGGCTTGTTGTTGAAACCTGAAAGGGAAGTGGGGCATCTGATGCGGCACACTTCCTGGGTGGGACAAGCATGTGGGGAAATTAGAGACTGTAGCTGGATAGAGTTGGCACTCAAATATGAGTATTATTGTTGTTAGAAGACTCAATCTGGGATAGAAATCCCTTTTTTTCTCAAGTGGATTTTAATCCTAGCTTGAGGGTTACCTATTGTCAGATTGTTGGCAACAAAGTCTATGGCTTGGAGGAAAGTCGTAGGTCTACACGTAGTTGGTGATATTCCATAAAGATAAGTGCTTTATCTGAGTATTTCACTTAATTATTATGTGTGTAATTTTGTACTCTGATTATGGGTAATTGCTAATATAATTATGCTTCCATATATCTTATGTTAGAATGGCAATGAAGTTGTAATTACGTGATTGTTGTCATGGGTTTTCACTGTTGTAATTATCCTTGAATAATTGCTACTAGAATTGTTCATAAATGGTTATGATATGTTACAGATAGTAGTATTTTCTCTGGTAACTATACTTCTGTATATGTGCTGCTAGAATTGTCTGGAACTGTACATTATGTATGCACACAGATTTGTCCGAATGGGATGGGGATCTATAAGGAAAATGAGTGCCACGTGTCACACCACATATCACTACATATGTAATTCCATGTGGCATTCCATGTGTCAGTAAGGGATTCGTTGAGGGGTCGAGTGTGGGCCTAACTGCAGGTGAGTAACCTTGGAATAAAACTGTAATATTCTGACCATTAGATCTAAGGGGGGAAGAATTCCCCCCGTTGATCTCAATCAAGATGGGTCAATCAAACCCCGGGATGTCAGAGATATTTGATTCTCAGAGAAGATAGAGGGTCTGGATGTTTGAAATTGGTGGCTACATGTCAAGTTTCCATTGGATGACGATTGGAGGTGTGCGTTAGGACCATATGTCCAGGGCACCAGCGCATGCCGGATCAGACATCAAGGAATAAGGTTTATTGGGAGCTCCCAGTGGGATGATGGTACAATTACCTAACATGACATTGAAATACGTCACCTAACCAATGTACCATGAAAAGGTGGCACCATTATGACATGACCCTATTCCCTAGGCACCAACTCATGTCGGTTCATGCCTTTCAAGGAATATGTAAAACAAGAATGGTTGTGGTTTCGATATCCGATAAGCCGAGGCTCCGATGAGTTAGGTGGTGGGTGTCACGACAATGTCCACGCCAACTGCCATGTCCACTCAAGAGGATGACATGTCCCTAAATGGTAGTGCCACATCATATGGATACAAGTGATGTGGAGCCATGTGGCAGTATAATGGAGGAAGTCTTAAAAAATTTAAGAAGCCATAACTTATGATCCAAAGCTCTGTTTTGAGTAGAAGACGATGATATATTTATGAATAGGTTTGGAGAAGGTTTAAGGTAAGTGAAAATTTTAATACCCCATCCCTTACAAGGTACTTTGGGGGTTGGGTGTGTTACAATACCTAGGGACAAACATGTTGTTCTTTTTATTACTATGGCTCGACTTCCTTTGGAAGCTAGCAACATAATAGTTTTGTTGTAACTCTTTTTGGTACATTATTACTTTAATTATATATATATATATATATATATATATATATATATATATATACATCCTCCCAAACTTTGATAACTTATAATTCAAGGCCCTATACCCATCGAGGTTTCAACTTAATTCATTGTTGTGTTGCTACCATATATTGACCATTATGCCATATCCTCCTTTTGAATGGAAACAATACCTCCATGGTGAATAGTTCAAGAGGGCCTCCCTCATGAACATGACAATGCACTTGCCCATGAAGATGGTGAACACCTATAATCTATTGAGATTTTGTATTTCCACTATCAAAGCTTTAGGTAAATTATAAACCATACATCTATAAGTTGGATTCATGCATCTGAGTAGTCATTACTATTGGCCATTGAAAGAAGTCCTTAACCAGTTTTTGTGTTTTAAATAGGACATTGGAATGTTTTTGGCACTTTCTCTTGGAACTCCAAACATAATATATCTAGTTACAATGCGACTAATGTTGTATAATGAGGCATGTTTGAATGGTTATCCAACCATGGTTATCTAGTTCAATGATCAAGAGACACAAGATCAACTAATATCGTAGCTAAGAATAATCTAAAAGACCTAGAAAAGATACGTAAAACTTTTAGATGATTGTGTTGCAACAGTGAATATAAAATTGACAATATTTGAGTAAATGACAATTATATTAACAATTCAAAAGGATCCATACAAAAGAATAAATTGCATTGACTAAATCAAGATGTGGATAATTCATTCATGAGGGATTCATACAAATGAAGAAATTGCATTGAATAACTAAGGATGCATATAATAATACATTTATGAGGTAAATTGGTGAATATATTTAATTATATTAAATCTTGGAAAATAAGGACAAAAATTGGAATGAATGATTTAAAGTTAAGGGTTAAATATTTGACTTTGTTCCAAAATATTGTTTCCCTTCTCACGTTGTGTTCCAAAACGTTGTTTTCTTGTTTGCATTGGGAAGAGTTCTTACTGTTTTTTGGAATCATGGAGAGTTCTTACCTCTAAGAGATCAAGACAACTATTGTGTCTCCCTTAACAACTATGGTCATAATTTACTTGCTTTGTTTTTTCAAACTTATGAATTTTGGAAGAAGAGGACAAGATCCTTCTATCCTCTCTTTTCCACTATGAGGCCTATGAGTGTAGCCATACTGGGCTCTTGGAGGATACCATTACTGAATGAGTGGGCAAGGAGGAAAAAATTGGTGATATATGTCATTGTCATTGTCGTAATTATGGGTACTTTTCTTGTTTATGTATGTGTCATGGGAATGATAATTGATCCAATATTGTACCTAGAAATGTCAAGCAAATGTAAAACGGAATTTCTCATTCACGTTGATTCAAATGTAAGAAAAATTCGATCATTAATCCAACCTAATGAATATTAACCATAATGAAAGTATGATAAATTATCTTCGTCTTCAAAATCCAAGCGATGATTAATTTCAACACAAATTGGAATTGCACGAAGAAAAAGAAGAGGGAGGCTCGGTTAGGACACGATTCTTCAAGTATTTTTTTCGACGTTGAGGCATCCGAGTCAAACAATCTTGAGTTTTGGGAGGTTACCATTATCAAATGAAGAGACAAGGAGGAAAAAACCAATAATATCTATCATTTCCCTAATTGTAAATACTTTTCTTGTTTTTTAATTTTTAAAACATATTTATATACAATATAATGCATAACCAACTACAATATATATGCAATGTCTATGTAATGACTATGTTATTGTACATGTAATTCTATATAATAACTATGTGCTATTGTACCATGTTAAAATAATAACTCTATAATTTTGAAATCAAGCTATCTTGCATCAATCATTTCATAGTTAAAAAAACAAACAACATCATATCTATCTGATTTTGAGAGTTTAGCCTGCAAAAAATTCAAATTTAAGTGCCCAACACGATCTTCAATTAAACTTTCCATATCCTTTCCAACCTTCGAAGGAATGATGAATATTAGTAGGTTGAAGAATAATATAATTATTTTAAAATCACTTCTATGCTGTGTTTTATTTTATTTTATGAATATATAATTATTTTTTATATATCTCTAAATATGCCTCCCCGACAATGACGCCAAAATGTTAGGCTTCAATCTACTCAAGTAAATTAGAGTGCAAATGATTGTCAATCTGGTGTTTGTAAGACTTAGAGGCACGTCCAAAGTATATGGATTTAGAGATAGTTTTTATCTTTAATGGAGATAAACCAAAAACCTATTCTAAGGTTGAATATGAAAGAGATGCTAAGCTTCTATTCAGAAGTCATCTTCATAGATCTCATAATAGTAATCAGCACTTGTTTTTCTAAAGAGTAAAAATAGTAAGCATTCAAGAGATGTTCGAACTAGTTTTAAGACCTATCAAATGCTAGAAGAACAAAACTCTTATTCAAGAGATGCATTCATTGTCTTCTTTCATTCATTCATTAACCACTATCATCAAATTAAATCACAGTACTGAAAGCATAAATAACTCAAAAAGCATTCATGACTATCTTAATGCTTGAAGTCAAACTGCACATTGAATTCTCATTCAAGAAATCGTTCACAATATGATTAAGGCTTGAAAACATTAAGCATGTAACTTAGCTATGAAATTCATCTAATCTACGGCAAGATAAAACTCATCTACAGCAAGATCTGATCTAAAACATGTACTTGAAAAAGAACACAAAGAAAGAGTGTACTAGTTTGGCAAAGGGGGGCCTCCAATTCTTCACTAGTACACTTGAGTTGACTCAGCTAAAAAAGAGCTCCAACAGCATTTAAATCATCGTATCATAAGCATTCACAAGAACAAAACACAGAGCTGATCTTCAAGAGTGAAAATTCCAAAGTTTCTTCATTCACATGAAGATTGTCTTACTAGTCTAGGCTTAAGAGTATTTATACAAGAGTCTCAAAACTAAAAATGCTAATAAGTCTCCTGAATATCATGATTAGATCCATAATATCCTAGGAGGGTCGAATGTCTCCTTCATATCCACAATATATGGTCATATCCCACGAAAATCCAAAACTGTCCAAGATTTAAGGCTGAAACAGGGTATTTTCTACTGAAGTGGACATGTTTGACCAGCATTGATCGGACATCTGGAAGGCTCGGATTTTGAATCTGATAGATCATTATCCATCCTTGTACATCAGGGAACACAACCCAAGTCTTATATTTCTCCCAGGTGTCCTACAAGTATACAAACCACGGAGCTTTTACGGGATTTGGTCAAATCCTGTAATTTATGATAAATTTTCAATTTTAATGCTAAAATTTAGAAAACTCAATTCTTAAGCTAAAGAATGACAAATATACCTTGCATAGGCTGTTTCATGGAAAATATGGAATGAAATGAAGGCAAAATGGATGGATATAGAGGCAAAAGTATGGTTTATAGAGCAAAATGGAAGCATAAAAATGTACTCAACATCTCCCCCAAGAGGAAGCCTTTGCATGTCCTCATGCACAAAAATGTCCCTAACCTCTGTCACTGATCTCCTGCCATCTCCGTTGCCTGAAATAATGTTTCCACATTCGCCTGAGCTGTATGAAGTGCTTTCATCCTTTGATACTTCTCTTTATATTCCTTTTTCTGTTGGAACCACTTATAGGCTTGTTTGGAGATTAACTTGTTCTGTTTTTGAATCTTCTTGTTCTTCTTCTTCAAAGTGTCATTCTCCTCTTGTGTTTTGTGGCTTTGATTTCTTAGCATTTCATTTTCTATTTTTATGTATCTTTCTAAGACTTCAATTTTTTTTATTTTTCTCTTCATCTTCCTTATTTTCTTATTTTTCCTATCAAGTTCAGATGTGGATGTACCAGCCACCTCTTCCATTTGAGGTTCTTCTTTCATGTACTTGATTAATTGTTCCATATCTACTCACATATGTTCATAGGTAGAAGTTTCCTATTCCTCAAATCCATCATTTCCCAATGATTGTGCTTCTAGAGTCTGAATATGTTCATACTGTGTTTGTTGTGCTTCATCATCATTTTCTTGTATTTGGCCTTTTTGAACTTGTTGGCGTTTTCTTGTCCTCCTTTCATAAGTGGTAAAAATCTTGTCTTTTTCCTCAAGTTTTTTTTCTTTTATCACCATACTTCTTGTTTTTCTCCTCCCCATAGGCGGTTTTGGGCTTGTTGCCTTGGGGTGTTGTATTTCTCCTTCATCATCAGTCACACCTAAAATTTGCTCCTCTTCTTCTTCCTCCTTTATTGTTTCAAAACCATTTTCAATGGTAAACTGTTGCCAAATCAAAATTTGCTTCTGTAGTTCATTTTTAATGATCATTTTAATAAGACCACGGTGATATAAACTCATTTCTGTGTCTCTTCCCTGTTTCTGGATAGTCTTGGCCATTTTGGAAAGGCTTTGTAAGAGAAAATAAGGCATATTGATTTCACAATCACCTCTCAAATGATGTAGCAGTTTAATATGATATAGGTAGATGATGTTAAACCTTCCCTCACAAGTTATGAATTTATGTATGAGGTATGCTAATTCATCCCAGGGATGAACCAACCAACTCCTTGGGATTCCCTTCTTCCAATTTACTGCTGCTACCCTTGACCTTGAAATAAAAGGTACCCATGATTTATCTTTGAAATGCTTGGTTTTGAAATATCTCTCTCCTATTTGAGGAAGTCCAGTGACAAGTGCAATGCTATCCTCAGTGATCCTGATAGTAAGGTTTCCAACAATAGCTCTTTCCCCATCAAAAGAGTGAGCAAATTCTAAGGCAACTCCTTCACAAAATCCATCAAATTTTTCAAGGAAACCTATCCACTGTTTTTTCTCCAAAATTTGTATACAATCTCTGTGTATTTCTGATGCAACAAGCCTCCCTGGTTCATATCTAGATACCATACTTCAAAAAAAAAAATCAAAAACAAGACCTAAAATATTTCCATTGTTTTAAAAACTTCAACTCTGCAATTCTTTTGACCAAATTTCTCAAACTTCCAGACTCTGTGTGAATTTTAATTCTGTGTATGGTCTTCAAGAAGAGTTTATGTTCAAATAAGCAAAGGAAATCTCTTTATTTTTCATTCCTAGGCTATTCTCTGTTCAAAAAAAATTATGCACGGGCATACCTAGTAATTTTGAAAAATTCTCAGGCTTCTCTGTCGAATTCTGGCTCAATTTCCCTTCTTTCAATTCGACCTCTGTTAAACATGGACTATTTTGTTTTACAAATGTATCCAGAATGTTGAATTTATACTTGGATGTCTAATTTTCTAAGTTTGGCTTACCTTCAGTGGTCGACTCCTGTTTGGATACGTTTTCTGCCCTTGCTTCACCACGTATCTCCTTCAATTCCCCTGCGTTTTCTTCCACAGAACGAAATCTTGTATGTTGACAGTGTAATTGTCAACATACAATTCGTTTTTCTATCAGAGAATTTCAGAGTAGGGATGCGTAAGGGGATCAATGTGCTAGATTGTAGGGATTTAGGATGCGTAGGAGGAACAACATGCCAGAATGTAGGGATTTGGAATGCGTAGGAGTTGTGAACAGAGTGTGTAATTTGAAATGGAGGTAAGTGTATGTAGAGGTGTGTCGGCAGTTCAAGTCCGAGGGCGTACAAAATGAGACACAGCGTGCAATGTTTGGTGAGGCCCAGCAAATATGAAAAATCAATTGAGTTGTTTTGTTTTTATGAAGAGAGAAAACGTTGGTGGAGATTTCAACAAAGGTCTTTTATTTTTTAAATGGTTTGTACAACAATCACAGCTGAAGGTGCTACTCTGTTCGTACCTTGTACTCTTCTCCCCTTTGCAATTATTATAAGATATGGTTTTTTTTTTTTTTTAAATGTTCATTTGACATATAACTCCCAAATTTGTTTCCAATTCCTTCATCAAACATGAACTTTTCTTCTTATAACCCCTTTTTAAATGTATGCAAACCATCCTTAATTTATGCAACAATACTTCAGTCTGTGTATGCAACAGATCTTTTGATAACTTCAAAACAAACATTGTGTTTTGGTATTTGAAACCCAATCTCTCCTTATAACTCCTTTGGAAACCAAAAGTGGTTCTTTTAAGTGCCATTTTTAATGCTTTTGAGGATGAAAATGGAGTGATGAAAAGATAATGTAGGGGAAAGGAAGGATAGGATATTTATCATTCCTAGCTTAGGAAGAATTCTCAAATTTAAAGCATTAAAAAGGAAAATATACTAACTTGTTTGCTCATTGTGTTTTGTTTGACTGAAGTTGGATGGGATGTTGGTGTAAGTCCTCAGATTCCTCTTGTATTTACTTTGCTAGTATCTCAGGTCCTTCTGTTGATTGAAATTGATATCTTCTCGGGTCTCTTGCTGATGGGAATTTGATATTTTCCTTAGGTCCCTCTGCTGATTAAAAATTGATACTTTCAGGTCCCTCTGTTGAATGGAGTTGAATGTCTTCCTCAGGTCCCTCTGCTGATTGAAATAAATGTCTTTCTCAGGTCCCTCTGCTGAATGGAGTTGTTGTCTTCATCAGGTCCCTCTGCTAATTGAAATAAATGTCTTTCTCAAGTCCCTCTGCTGAATGGAGTTGTTGTCTTTCTTTAATGCATGATGTCATCTGTAGAAGGCTTGAAAGGTTTTCAAAATATACCTTATCCCCCTCAACCTTATTTATTGACTTGACCTCAAGTCAGAGATAAGTATTAAAAACTTTTGAAGATGAAAAATGAAACTAGAAGTTAATGATGAAAATTTATTAGTATTTGAAGAATTTTGGTTGGCCAGTGTTACTTGGTTTTCCAATCAAAATTCGAGTTTATATTGTGCCAGTTTCCTGTGTTTTCACAACTAAACTCCCTTTTTTCTTTTTCTCTTTTTTATATAATTTTTTTTTTCTCTTTTTTTTTATATAATTTTTTATTATTTTT